>JXCR01137842.1:11870-31406 GCA_002079205.1 Phalaenopsis hybrid cultivar | reverse complement strand
ATATATATATATATATATTTATTTATTTATTTATTTATTTATTTATGTATATATACATACATCCATTCATATGCATACATAGAAGATAACCCTAGCCCTCTCCATTCCCACGGACACGAGCGTTGATAAGCTTGTACTATCCTGTTTTTGTTGTATCGAGGGATCGAGGCCTGTTTTTGTTGTATCGAGAGATCGAGGACGGATCGAAGACTGAAAAAGACGGTGGAGGGAGATACAGGTTGGCTTTGCTGGAAGGATTCAGAGTCCGCAATTGATTTCTTAGGCGCCTTCTTCCGCAATTTTACCCAGCTTCTACGGTTTGATTTGGGGTTTTCTTCCTATTTTGTTATCAATAACTAATGAGAGTGTGAGGGGTATTTCTAGGTGTTGTAATCGCTTATCTGTATTTTGTTTTCCTTCCTTTGTTGTTCGAGGGTTTTCAATTAGATCTCCTGTAAAGGCCGCAAAGGATGTATTCTTGTTATTTTTGGTACCAGTGACTCTCGATAGTTGTTTTATATTTCCTTCTTTCGTTCTTTTTGTTTAATCGCAATTTTCTTCGCTCTTGGTTTTTGGTTTGTATAAAAAAAAGGATAAAATAACTAAAATAAAAAAAAAGGTACAAGCTTGTTCTTGTATCTGTTGTTGCAAGCAAGAACTTTTATCGCAAGAAGAAAAAAAAAGAATCCATTTAAAAGAGGGGAAAGCTTGATGGGCAGTTCGATTGTGGCAAAGCGTGGTAATGGATATCTTGGGGTCACTGAACCGATCTCCTTTAGTGGTCCCACTGAGTTAGATGTGATTAAAACTCGAGAGTTGGAGAAGGTACTTTTCTTGGATATTTTACTTCCAAATTATACACATTTTGTGCTGGCTCTGTATGTTAAATCCTATGCAATACATTTTTTTGGCCAGTTTCTTGAAGACGCTGGATTGTATGAAAGTCCAGAAGAAGCAATATCGAGGGAGGAGGTCCTTGGGAGGTTGGATCAGGTTAATCTTTTATAATATTATATTAATTATAAGTTGTCCTCAATGGTCTAGTCTTATATTTCACATGACATTTCTGCTTTTTGGTTTGCTACAGATAGTGAAGATCTGGGTTAAAAAGATCAGTAGGGCAAAGGGTTTTAACGAGCAGTTTGTTCAAGAAGCAAATGCAAAAATCTTCACTTTTGGGTCTTACCGTCTTGGGGTATAAATTTCTCATCTAATTTTTTTCCTCTCTTTTTTTATAGGAAATTTCTTTGTTGTTATAGAACGGTTGGAAGTTTAACAATCATTTTACTTGGTTTGAAACTTGAATTTTAGGACTAAGAGTTTTTTGTGCAAAATAAATTGGTATGTTGATTGTGAGAACAATATAAATTTTATGATGTATTTGCATTGATGAAGCATTTTGTTGACTAACATAAAACTATTTACTTCTTGGAAGTATTTTCTGTAAATATAATGGTTCATGTGAAATTGGTTATATTTAGTGGTTTGGCATATGCATAAATTGTGCTTGCTTCTTTACATCTTGTATTTTGGGTGGTGACAGGGTGGGTGTATTTAATTGTTTCATTCCACTCTGTAAAGTTGTCTCCATTTGTATGGGTTTGTCGAATATATTCATCATGAAGAAGATTTTTAGTGAACTAAGCATTTTGATGAGTGTTTTTTGTATTTTGTTTAAGGATGCAATTGAGCAAGGTTGATCTGAGTTTCTCATGGATTGGACTTAGCCTAGTTATTCTAAAATTTGTACATGTTCTGTTCAAGCTTGAACCAAGTTTCACTTATATGTTTGTACATGAGTTGTTTGAATTTTTTTGTAATCATACTTGGTTTCTACATCACTTGCCTAAATTAATTAAATGATTACTTTATAGAAAGTTAAAATTTAAATGGGTACTTTATTTCTCATATGAACAATAAATTGCTTAAAAGTAAATGCTTAAATTTAACTGGAATTAGTAATTAACTACCTAGCACTAACTTAATAAGTCATGAGCAAAATTTCCTACAATCATTTAACATAAATATATAACAACATACTTGTTCATTGAAACAATGAACTAAGAAACGAATTGCATTAAATCACATGTACATTCCCAGTAAGGGATTAATTAACTTGAAAAATTTAGAAAGCTAAAAAATAAATCCGAACATACACTTGAGGAAGAAGCAATATGCAGATTCACTAATATCAAATTGATAGTNTGCATTAAATCACATGTACATTCCCAGTAAGGGATTAATTAACTTGAAAAATTTAGAAAGCTAAAAAATAAAATCCGAACATACACTTGAGGAAGAAGCAATATGCAGATTCACTAATAGCAAATTGATTGCAATGACTGAAATTTAATTTAGTTTATTAAAATTTTAAAAATAATTATTAATATCTTGAAATTAATTGGTGTTAATATGAAATTTATTCTTCAATATTCTCAAAAAAATTTTAAAAAAATAATTAAATATTTGAAATAATTAGTGTAATTATGATATTTTTATTATTAAGGTGTGATAAATAAACATTTTTTAATTAAGTAAATATTTTATTGATAATTAATCATAAAATATAATTGATATTAAGTTAAAATCTATTATTTTTAAATAAGCACATAAGAAAATTATATTTAATCAAACTTAAATTAAAAAATTTAGGAGTTATTTTTGAGCTCAATATTAAGCTTTTAACAAGTTTATTGTTGAACAACAAATAAGCTAGTTTGTAAACATAAATAAATGAGTTGGATTGTGTTCAAGCTTAGTTAATGCCACTTTTGATTTCTTAAAAAGTATTCAGATTTGTTTGATTATTAACTTAAACAATTATTAACCAAGCCTAGTTTGAGTTATTTATTCAGGGCATTGGTTCAGCGACAACCCAAATTTTGTTAATGCTTTTATTATTGTCTGTAATATATTTTTTGTATTTGGATTTAAAAGATAAATATCCTTCCACATACCAATGAAATCTCTTTCGTTGAATATTTCAGTAGGAAAGAGTCTTAGTTGTTTGGGTGGGTCTGACTACTTAAGCAGAAGTTATTTGCTTTCAACCTTACATCTTTGTATTGAATACCACATCTTTCTATTGTAACAATTAAAAAATTTTGCTGCTATCAACTGAGACAATTAGTGTACTTCATTTGTGTGTTTGTTGAATTATTTATGCAAGTAAATAAGAGTTGGTTAATGATCATGGATCTTTGTTCTTTTACATATATGGTTAAGTCGCCATCTTCAAATTCAGAATGACGCCTTCTCATTTAGCATCCTTACATATATAGTGAAGTCGCCATCTTCAAATTCAGAAATATGAGATAATTGAATGCTTAGTTGGTTCCCTCGGGACTATAAATGGAGTATCATAGGAGATTATTTTTGCCAACTGTCGTAATACTGGTTTGGGCTGTTATGCTGATTATCCTTCATTTGTGGGATCTATATTCAACCAAATTATTCATTTTGATAATCAAACAGAAAAAATATTTATATTCCATTTAATTTCATTTATCAGAGGCTTAACTGGCATCATGTTCCAGCCCTCTTCTTTTTCTGTATTATGTTGCTTTTAGGTTTAACTAGCAGAAATTAACTCAGTTTGATTATGTGTTTTGGATGAACAATTGTTGTCTTTTGCGCTAGGTGCATGGTCCTGGGGCAGATATTGACACTTTATGTGTGGGACCGAGACATGCAACTAGAGAAGTAAGCACAGTTTTTTTCCTTGTTATTTTATTTTGAAGTTGCGCCTTTATTTGCCCAGTAACACAATCTGATGCTTCATATTCCGTTTCAGGAAGACTTTTTCACGGAACTTCATAACATGTTGGCTGAGATGCCTGAGGTAACAGAGCTTCATCCAGTGGCTGATGCTCATGTACCGGTGATGAAGTTCTGTTTTAATGGGGTCTCTATAGATCTTCTATATGCAAAGTTGGCAGTTTGGGTGATTCCTGAAGTAAGTACTGTTTTCTTCTTTCATTGCCCTTAATGATATCATGGGAGTATTGAATGGTATCGCTTTCATCCTCTTAATGCCACTTAGTCCCTTTTGCTTGAATGTTTCATCGAATTATTCTATAAACATGTTAATCCTGTTGAGAGCTTAGTTCTACTTTGTTGGATGACTAATCATCCTGTTTCTCTCCTGTTGTTCTTGTGTCCTCAACATTGCATCATCTTTTGTTACTTGTAGATTATTTTCAATATTATTTGCTTATAAACATAATTAAAAACTAAAGTAACTCAAATGACATGCCCATCAAATGCTATCTGAAAAGCGATGTCTCTTCTTGTTACTTCAAGGACAAATGCTAAGTGTCCACATCTAAATCGGGAGCAATCCACTTTGCTATGATCAGTTGTGGAATTAGGTGTGGACTTAGGGATGCACCTATCACTCCTAGATTTTTACTAAACTCTTTAGTATTATATAATACACTGAAAATTTGGCCCCCTAAACTTAAATACGTAATAATAATTTAATATTTACTACTTTTTTATTTAATAATAATATGTAATAGTTTTAAATTTTCTTAAGAAGTTTAAAACTTTAAATTTAAATACTCTTCACACCTTAATTTTTAATTTCGCCACCCCTCTAATTTTGATGTTGCTTTAGGCTGCGATGCTACCGATAAATTTTATATTTCCATATGTAGATGAATGCCAGATGAGTAACATATTATGTATTTACGGCGTATTATTTAGGTAAAGTTTTAGCATCCCAACTTAATGGTAATCTAAATTGGATGGACTGCATGAAACCGTGTCGTTCCAAATTGAATGTACTGAATGAAATTGATGATTCACAATCTAAATTTATCGGGAACAATAATTTATATCGAATTTAGGAAAAATATTGTGCTCGCTTATCAAGATCTTACTACAATAATAACAAGAACAACAACAACAGACCTTTATACTACCAATTGGGGTCGGCAACATGAATTCTTTTTATCTATTATGTCTATTGAGTGTCATATTTTACTTTAATTCTAATAAATTAAGATCCTTTTTTATACAACATGCCCCAGGCCTTATAGGTCTACCTTTACTTTTCTTAATATAAGTCAAATCTAAAACATCTACTCTCCTAATCAAATCATCAGGTGGTCAATGTTTAATGTAACCAAACCATTTAAGACAAATCTCCTTAATTATGTCTACCACTAGGGCTAATCTAACACTTTCATGGATACATTTATTTTGCGTTTTGTCTCTAATAGTCAAGCCACTCATCAACCTAAATATCCTTATCTCAACAACACTTAACTTAGTTTTATGCTTCACTTTTAAACATCAACATTCTGCGACATAAAGCGTTGCAGGTCTCATCATCATCTTATAAAATTTCCTTTAAGTTTAAGCGCTACTTTTCTATTACACAATAGGCCTGACGCCTTCCTGCACTTTAACCATTCAATTTGAATTCTACTAATAATATCCCAATATATATTACCATCACTTTGAACAATAAACCCAAGATAGCTAAAATGTTGACACCTTTTAATGATATGAACTATTATTACAACTCTACCACTTGATCTACTACTACTAAAATTACATTCCATTTATTAAGTTTTAGATCCACTTAAACTAAGGCCTTTATATTCTAATGCAAACCTCCATAATTCAAGTTTTTTTTTTGAAATCTTTCTCTAATCTTATCCACAAGAAGGATATCGTCAGCGAAAAACATACACCAAGGTACATCCTCCCGTAAATGTCCAGTAAGTGCATCCCAAACCAAAAATTTTTTTTTTATGGGCTTTAAACCAATCCCTAGTGTAATCCAACTGAAATAGGAGAGTACTTAGTCAGTCCTCCTTTTCATACTCATGTAACAACTCTAGTCTATTTATCTTTAATGACTTGAATAGAAGTCTTATGAACACCTTTCTTTTTTAAAACTATCCAAAGAACCTCTTGGAACGTTATGGTAAGTTTTTTCTACAACAACAACAACAACAACAACAACAAAGCCTTAATACCAATATGTGGGGTTGGCTACATGAATTCTTTTTCTCCATTGTGTTATATTTAGTGTCATATTTGCATTTCGTTTTAATAAATTAAGATCATTTTTTATACAATAAGCCCAAGCCTTCCTAGGTCTACCTCTGCCAATCTTAACATAAGTCAAATCTAAAACATCTACTCTCCTAATTGGATCATCAGATGGTCGATGTTTAATGTTACCAAACCAATAAAAATTATTAAAAAATCATATTTAGACTCTCCTTACTCTCTTTGTACTATCCATCAAACCATTCAATAAATGTAAAACTTCGAAAGTAGACTTGCCTGACATAAATCCAAATTGATTATGATAAATCGTTGTATCACGACTCGACCTATATTCAATTACTCTCCCATAATTTTAATGTATGACACATTGTATCACGTTTTATGAAAATTTTAAGCCAAACAAAATTTCATTAGAAGAACAAAGACCAAGTTAGCTAGAAATCAACACTCGGTAAAGTGCATATGATATTTACTATAAGACTTGATGACTTGATGGTCTCTAGAGACTTTGAAGGTCGTTCTATCTTTTTTATTAAGAGATCAACAATTGCTTAAAAAGACCATGCCTATGAAAGGGTGATAAATGAATATTTTCTATAATGGTGAGAGAACACTTTCTTATTTTTAATTTGGGGGATTTATTCACATAGCACAAAAATCTCTCATATTTGCAAATATAACACAACTCCTGATATTCACTATCTTGGCACTAAAATCGTTTATATGCAACGAAGATAAACGATAATTGCACATGAAAGTTCATGACATATTCCCCAAGGAAACCCAATTGTAACTTGAGAACCAGGAAAGGATAGCAAGGACCTTGCTCTAGCTAAGGTTGGGGCTTTGGCTGTCAATGAAGTTTTATCTAGTACTCAAACCAAGCCCTTTAGACTCCAATGTTGACTTCCATAATTCAAGTTTTTCCATGCTTTCTCTCTAGTCTTATCCACGAGAAGGATATCATTAGCGAAAGCATACACCAAAGTGCATCCTCTTGTAAATATCTAGTAAGAGCATCCATAACTTAAGCAAACAGATATGGGCTTAAAGCCAATTCCTTGATGAAATACAATTGAAATAGGAAAATATTTGGTCAATCCTTCTTCTGTTCGAACACAAGTAATAACTCTAGTGTACATATCTTTAATGACTTGAATATAAGTCATATCAACACATATCTTCTCTAGAACCCTTTAAAGCATGTCTTTTGGAACCTTATCGTAAGTTTTTTCTAAATCAATAAAAATCATATGTATATCCTCTTTATTCTCTTTGAACTTTTTTGTCAAACCTCTCAATAAATGTATATCTTACATAGTAGACCTTCCTGACATAAATCGAAATTGATTATGAGAAATCTTTATAATCTCTTAACCTGTGTTCAATTACCCTCACCCATAATTTTGAAGTATGACACATCAATTTAATTCCTCTATAATTTGCACCCTCTTGTGCGTCCCATTTTATTCTTAAAAATGGGGACCAAAAAACTCTTCCTCCACTCAGACATTTTTTTTTAGTTTTTGAATAATTTAAAGAATTTACTAAGTCAAGAAAATCCCAAATCTTTCATATATCTCCACACTTCAATTATGATGTTATCAGGTCCTATAGCTTTCTACTCTTGGTTTTCTTTAGCCTTCTCAACTTCTTTTTTATTAATGTGACGGTAAAAAAGAAACATTTTATTATTATTAATGATATCAAGATCACTAAGGTTGATCGCATTTTCAAAAATTTCATTAAAAAATTTATCAAAATAACTCACCCATCCATGTTGAATATCTTTTTCCCAAAGAAAAACACTTCTTGATTTTCTTCAAATTTAATACACTTTGCTTGAGTTAAATCTTTACTTTTTCTTTCTCATTGTTTGTTTAGTTTATACATATATTTTTCACCCTCTTTTATATCTAATATATTATAAAGATCACTAAAAACAAAATTTTTAGCGGTGATTGTTCTCTTAGACTTCTTACGGGTCATTTTATATTTTTTCCAGTTTTCTAAGCTTTTACTTTTAAACCAATTTTTATAACATAATTTCTTGTTTTTTATCTGTTCTTGCACATTGTTCCATCAACTTTTTTATTTATAAAACTATTTTCTTTTAATTCTTGATGTACATCTTTTGCCACTTTTTTAATAGTGTTTGTTTAATTTATTCCACATAGAATTTGCTTCTTCGTAAACACTCTAAATCTTAAAATTTTGAAGTTTACTCATAGAAATAATTTTATTCGTCTTTTTGGTGTCTCCATCTTATTCTACAACAATGATCCCTAGTATATTTTATGTTGCTATTCATCTTAAAATCTAGAAGTAATAATCGATGTTGAGTGCTTAAATTATCATTTGGAATGACCTTACAATCTTAACATTCTCGACGATTTCTTTTTCTCATAAGAAAATAGTTAATTTGTGTTTTATTAGATTCATTGTTATAAGTAATAATATGCTCATCTCTTTTCTCATACGCTAAAGTAAAATTTTATATGACTACATTTTTCATCAATCACTCCAAAACCGTGGCCACCATGAATATTTCTAAAAATTTTTATCACTCTATTGACATGTCCATTTAAATCTTCTCCAATAAAATTTTTTCTTCAAGAGGTATCATTTGTATTAAGTCTTCTACGTCACTCCAAAATTGATCTTTAGAACATATATTTGAATCTACTTGAGGAGCGTAAGCACTTATAATATTAAGAATCTTAGTATTAATAATAATCTTAAGGGCTATAATTCTATCTCCAATTCTATTAATTTTCATAACATTATCTTTCAAACTCTTATCTATAATTACACCTACACAATTTCTATTGCTACTCTTACATGAATGCCAAAGTTTAAAACCTAAGTTATCAATCTTCTTAGTCTCTTTTTCACCTATTTAATTTTTTGAATACATAAGATATTTATCTTTTTAAGAATCATAAGATCAACTAATTCTTTTAATTTACCTGTGAGAGTATCTATATTCCAAGATCTTATCCTAATATTAGTTTCATGTACTAATTTACTTACACACATCTGTCCATAATGTGGGAACACTTATTTGACATTACACCCAAGCAATGGTGTAGCAGCCCTTGCACAGTTGTCACTGTATTTAAAACATTCATCGCATTGCTTCCAGGAGACTCCCTAGCAATTACACAATGATGATACACTTACTAGCAGCGGTGAGAAGTCAAGGGTGGAGAAAAGAGGGTGATAGGAAGATTGGAAGTTGCTGGCTGATGAGTTGGCACCATTGGTTAGCCATTTGCTAGGGATCTCAATTCTTTAGTTCTTTCCCCCTAGGCTACCTCATCTCCATGAGCCTCCCTCCTCTGCAAAATTTGTTCGCTTTTGCGGAGTGACTCTCCCTAGTATATTTCTTGAACGATGGACTAGGTTTACTGTGGTAATGACATGCAACTATGGTGATAGTTTTGCTATATTTTGAAGCCTATTGTGGTATAGTGGTAAATAGTATTTTTTGGTTGTTATACTTATAACAATAATATTTTAGTTGTATGAATGTAAATCCGCCTTTCAATTTTTTTAAACTCAATTATTTCACTGCTTCCTTTCCAAAGACAAAAGAAACAATTAATAAATAATGTGGTAGTCTACACTGACATATCCCTTAAGTCTCTATTTTTATTTAACTATGATTTAATCTGAACCGACCTTGAAGAATTTCTGTGCTGACAATGTTCATAGGCAGCCATTTATCGGTGCTTGGCAATTTCCTTGCAGTTATATATTGTTTCATCCACCTCAAATGCGCTTTTTTTCTTTTTTTCTTCTAATGAAACACTTCTTATTGCATGATTCTTTTTCCTTTTTGTTCTTTTTCCAATATGACTAGAATGTAGATGTTGATATTAACATCAATCCCTCTTTACTCTTGCGATGAGAAGGCCAGTTTAAATATGTCTAAGATGGCTAGCTGTCGTATCCATTATTGGCATGACAATCATTAGATCGATTTTTTGATATTGCTAAGTGTCTTTTTAAATTTTTTCTCTTGATTACAGTTAGTTGTCTGAAAAGACAAAAAATGAGATATAAGACAAGTTTCTTATTTTTTTCGTCCATAAAATGTTCCACTTTTTTTTTTTCACAATTGTATGTTGACTTTTAGATTAGCCTTTGAATATTTGTTCCTGTCTACTTCCTGACTTTCTGTTTTATAACAGGACCTGGACATCTCGCAGGACTCTGTATTGCAAAATGCTGATGAGCAAACTGTTCGTAGTTTAAATGGTTGTAGAGTAACAGATCAGATTTTACGTTTGGTCCCAAGTATTCAGGTGCTTTCTTGCTGAGACTCTGGGAATCTGTCTTGAAGCAAATGTGGTACTTTTTCTATTGTGAAAAATTATAATTGTAATACATTGTTCTGATAAATTTTTTATTGGTTCAGAATTTTCGTACAACCCTGAGATGCATGAGATTATGGGCGAAACGACGTGGAGTTTACTCAAATGTATTTGCCTAATTTCATCTTCATGCTTTGAATAAGAGTGCCCTTTTATGCAAGCTTGAGTATGACTTTTTTTTCTTACACAGGTGGCAGGATTCCTAGGAGGTATAAATTGGGCATTACTTGTTGCCCGCATATGTCAGTTATATCCTAATGCCTTGCCCAGTATGTTGGTTTCTCGGTTTTTTAGGGTTTACACACAGTGGCGGTGGCCAAATCCTGTCATGCTATGTGAGATTGAAGAGGGTACGTTAGGGCTCTCTATTTGGGATCCAAGGAGAAATTTTAAAGATAGACATCATATAATGCCTATAATCACTCCTGCCTATCCTTGCATGAATTCAAGCTACAATGTTTCAGCAAGTACATTGCGTGTTATGACTGAAGAATTTCAGCGAGGGAATGAGTTTTGCGAGGTATAATGTTTAGTTTTCAATTACATTATAACTTTTTTTTTTTAAATAGACCTTCAGTTTTCTTCCTGCTGCTTGGGACTGCATTTATGCTTATTGATTGGAATCCCAACTGCTTGATTAGCAAAATATTACCTTCATTGATCCTGCTTGCACTCTATAGATTATGTGGGTAGTCGAGCTGGCATGCTTTCTTATGTCTGTTTATTCTCTCTTGATTTTTTTAAAACTGTGCTGTATAAACAATGCCTTATTCCAAACTGCCTAATGTGGATGATGAGACCAGGCAATGGGGGCAAACAAAGCTGATTGGAGCACTCTTTTTGATCCTTATCCGTTTTTCGAAGCTTATAAAAATTATCTTGAGATTGACATAACTGCTGCAAATGAAGATGATCTTAGGAAATGGAAAGGCTGGGTTGAATCCCGACTTCGAACGCTGATATTAAAGGTAATAGTGCTCAGTGATGCATGTAGTTCTTTAACAAAGCATTTGAGTTTGGCTGAGTATGCTGTTGTTTGTGAGGCAGATTGAGAGGTACACATTTGGAATGCTTCAATGCCATCCTCATCCTAATAACTTCTCAGACAAATCAAGAGTATTCCACTGCTGTTATTTCATGGGTTTACAAAGACAGCAAGGCGTTCCAGTTCGTGAAGGTGAACAATTTGACATTAGGGCAACGGTTGAAGAGTTCAAGCAATCTGTCAACATGTATACCTTATGGAAACCTGGAATGGAGATTCAGGTTTCTCATATAAAGCGTAAAAGTATTCCGGTTTTTGTTTTTACTAGTGGAATCAGGCCTTCTCGACCCTCCAGTGCTCCTGCTAGTGCAGATGGCCATAGCATTTCAAAAGCTAAGGCCAACAATATGGTGCAGTCCTGTAAATCCAATGAGACATGTAATGGAGACAAAATTGCAGGCGCAGCTGATGAGGCTGCAGTTGCTTCTTCAAATTATCATTTATTTGAGATAACTGAATGGTTAGTACCTACGGTAGCTCTTCTCATACTTTTCATAGTTATACGTTATTCTAGCTCAGAGGTGTCTACCCATGTGTGTTGTAAAAATGCAGCTGCCAGCCTGGATATATCTCTGGCAGTTCAGATTTGACTACTAAATTAAGAAAGAGAAAGCAAATGGAAGATGTCAGTGAGAGCAATAGGGCTGATACAAAACGTGTGTGCCCTCTTTCAAACAAATCACTTGAAGCTGTTGAAGCTGCAGATGGGGGTGGGGATCAGCTTGGAATAGGCTCGGTTAATCAGCTTTTTAAACAAGCCGAATCAGTAGCGATAAAGAACATCTCAGGTACTCCATCTACAATACTTGAAGCTTCGTTAGAGGGGCTTGATGATCATCAGTTGCAGACTAAGGATGAGAATTTGGTAGAAGCTGGGAATGGCTGCTCTGATATCCATCCTACTGCAATTAATATCGGAACTCAAGTTGGATCTTCTCAAAATCAAAATTTACAAAATGGATATATGGCCAAAGGAGCTGTGGAGGAGCTTGAGGTGTTTCCAAATGTTCTTGTTTCTTACATCAGCATTTTTGTTCTTTATTTTTTTGGTTTCATGATATCTTTGCTACTTGGCAGCATCATCCGAATGAACTATATCATTTCTATTTTTATAATATAAAGATGGGTTGTCAGATTATTTAGAATTTATAATCACATTAAAGTTTTAAAAGCGAAATGTGAAGCAAGGCATTTTACCCCCATTTAGAATGAATTTTAAGCTTCAAAACATAAAGCGTAAGCTTTAGCATTTTAATTTTATGTATTTAAATTAAATTGTACTATCTTAATATAAATCATATAAAATTAAAACTAATAATTCTAATTCTTAAAACCTTCTAGTTTTTATTATTTTTATGCTTCATTAATTTAACATGTTAAATATAATCATATACCATGAAATTAGTTATGAAATATCTGTTTTTTTAAATAATAATATTATAATAAAATATATTTCGGAGCAAGCTTAAAATGAATTTTAGCTATAGGAAGTGTCACATTCATATCACAATACTTTGTGTTTACAAACCTAATACCTAAATTTTGAGTTTTACATTTTTAAAACCTTAACTAGGCATGATAATGTGTGTTACATTTTAAAAGTTAGTAATAGCGATATTTTTATGTGGTTTGAAAAATTGTGTTATAAATGCAAAAAATAATGTTTATATGTTAGATATGTAAATAAATACATAATAATTGTCTTGTATGTATGCAAATGCCCTTAAGTTATACATAAATGATCCATGATGACAACTTAAAATTAATATGATCAAATTATTGCTTTGGTTGATGAGAAAATTGGGTAGATTATGATATGAAGACCTATATTTCAGAACGCAATGTAAAAAACATGTAGCCTTTTTTTGCTATGAAATGTTTAAGCGGTAAATTTTCTTTCGAAAGATTTTTGACTAATTTATTTTTTTCTCCTTTTGAATAGCATAAATGTTGAATTAGGCTGCGAGATTAAAAAATATGAAGCTTAGTTTATGTCGCTTATCATAAGCACATGCTTCCCATTATGAAGCCCACGCTTCCTACTATGAATGCTTTGATATTCACACTTCAGAGCGGTATATTTGAATCTGTTTGCTTCCTAGTATCATTTTTGTAGCTTTCAAGCATATACTTTTTTTTTAAACACCTAATCAAATTCCTGTGTTAAAAGTAGCCTGGGGTTCTACTACACTAGTCTTGCATTCTACCCATGTAGAAATATACATTACTGTATCTTTCATGCGTCATTTAGCTTTTGGCTTAACTTGAACTTTCACTTGGCATTTTTCCCCTGGTGAACAAAAGCCTGCAGAGCTATCGGTTCCATGCAATGAACCGCCCACAGCTGCAACACAGCGCAAGCCACTTATTAGGTAATTTCGTTGCTTACTCAAATTTTATTTCAATTCTACTCTTAACTTTTCTGTGCTTCTGTTCACTCGTGGCTGAAGCTCATCTTTCAAACTTTGTTCCCGTCATTGATTTTGATAGGATAAGCTTCTCCTCTGTCTTAAGAACTGCTGGAAGTAAATAAAAGACATCCTGGTACCATGGATCAGTTTGTTCTTGACACTCGTTCTTCCTGGAAGCAACATGAACAAGGATAGAACAATTTGGAGAAAAGGGATTTCTTACATTTCTAGGTTTTGTACAGTACACTTTTTTCTGTATACTAACAGCTGCGTATGGTCTTCGNTTGTGTTTACTAACAGCTGCGTATGGTCTTCTTCTGTGCTTATATATAGAGTGGTGGAAAGTTATTCGCTTGCACCTGTTTTTAACTTGTTGAGGTTGATCTAGACAGCCTTATGTTTGTGTTTTTTTATTTTAAATTTGTTACTTCTAATTGGGTGATGAGAAGTAAGTACTCATGAGTTGAAGTGCGAGGTTTGATGCATTCTTCTTATCTATGTGGGTAAGTTTAGAATCTGTATAGTATGATGGGCAAGGGCATCAGTCATGCTGCCTGATGTGGATTCCATTTTATAAAATGTTTGTTGTCATTCAGGAAATAATCTATTCTTAAAATTGTGATTGCTATTGTAGATCAATTCTTTCTGGAATAATTCGAGTATTTTCAGTTAGTGATAGTGGTGTTTTTAATATAATGTTAAAGATTTGAGTGTTTTATATATAAATACGAAGGATTAGATTTTAAATTTGCTAATTCCTAAGAACTTTCTCGTATGAATGTAAATGGCCCCAAAAAATAATGAACATAACTGATGGAATTTGTCGAAATTGCTTATAAACATTTCAGTTAGTATTGATGGTTCATTCTTTCTTTTGTTTAAGACGGATAACGATATAATTTAATTTTGTTTGTATGTTTTCTATTGTTGCCTTTTATTAAGGGATAATTAGAATTTGATAAAAAATTAAAATATTGGTTATGTTTTTATACTGTTTTTGACATTCGAGTAAAAAATTGAAAATTGAACTAGAAAGGGTGCTAGATTTGTAAACAGCAATGTTTCTAGTGTCATTGCCCTTAACCAGAAAACCTGCAATCATTGCTATGCCTGACATGGATGACTTGGATGAAGATCGCTTTTTTAAAAATTTGGTCGATCGGACAAGTTCCATAATTGATTGTTTCAGCCATGCTGTTCTTTACGTGCAGCTTTGGATGTCTCATATTAGATATTTTAAATGTTATGCAGAAAAAATATAAAAAATGATTTGCTCTCTTTCTATTTAATCGTTAATGATTTGCTCTTATTTTTCAATTTAATCAATTTTTTATTTCATCAAACATCCATTTTAGTTCATTCTTTCGAAGCGATAATTTGGTAAAGACGAGATTGAATGGTTCATGTAATTTAAGCTTCTATGTGGTTGTGGGTTCAATATGCTTAAAATTTGAGTTTCTTTTATTTTAAAATAGCGTTGATGAATATGGTTTTTTATTTTAGAAAATGTATTGTTGAGGTACATATGACTTTACAAATAGTCTTGGTTCAAATGGTTAAGAAATAGTTGCAGGCATTCAGTGTTTGACCCTTACAAGAAGGCTTAGGTCTTTTGATTAAAACTGGAATTGAACATTAGTATATTTAACCCAATTTTAATTTCCATTTAGTTCAATCCTTGACATTGAGGTTATAATATCATATGTAGTGTGTTGTTTACTATAACATAGACAATTAGAGGCTAATATAAACAACTTTACATTGTATAAATTGAGGAAGATAAAAAAAATTATGAATGAGATTATTATTACTTATATAACAACTTAATTTATTTCACTTCTTTTATTAATTCTTTAATCAAATTATGTTTTTTGTCACACATGAACATTGAAATATTAAATCTAATTCTTATCAATTATCTTCTTAAATCTCTCTAAAATCTCAATCTTATATTATATGGTTATTGAAAAATTCTTTAAATTTTCAAACAAATAATAATAACTATATTCAAGAAAATAATAATAGTATATTTCTAGAAAATAATTAGATTTAGAGAAGTAAAATCTCGACAGAAGGATAATTAAAAGGGTCATATAATGATTATCAGTGATGACGTGCATGTGACTAGAAAAATATTGATGCATTTGATTTTTACAATATTTATTTTTCAAAAATTTAAAATTAAAATATAGCAGAATTTAAAAAATAATATAATCTATTCAAAGGCGAAAAAATGTATAAAATAATAGATAAAATTTGCTTGTGTGCTTTGCTACTCATGATTTTAATCTCACTGTTATAATATAAATGCAAACACTATTATATGAATATAATACTGTTAAATGCAAATAAAAAGACTAAATGTGATGTAATTTTTCCTTCTTGCCATACCTAAATTACGAGTAACACGTTGGCCTTATCACATTTTTGTAATGTGGGATCAATACCTCAAGAGCTAACTCTCATTATTGAACATCCGAAGCTCAAAGGAGTTTGGAGCCAACATATCCTATCTTGATCATAAAGACTAGTCATCCACGTTTCTATAAGATTGTCAGGTGGAAAGAGGATAAAATTTGGGAAAGCCAAGGGTTAATAAAAATAAGGGTTTTAGAAGAAAAACTGTTACGAAGATATGATTATACAAGTGTACACTTTATTTGATGATTCATTAAAACTTCTTATGGAGAGAAACACTTGACATGAGAAAAGTAGTGATAAAGCAAAACCATTGGGTGAAAATAAACATGAAGTGTTGTTGTTCCTTAACAAGCTAAAAAAATCGCGCACCTTTCTCCTAGCTGGGAATCTAGAAGAAGCATTTATAGAAGGTGAAATCTTCATGATTTTTCATGAAAATGACCATAGGGAATTTATGTAGAGAAACACTTGACATGAGAAAAGTAGTGATAAAGAAAAACCATTGGATGAAAATAAATATGACGTGTTTTTGTTCCTTAACAAGCTTAAAAAATCACACACCTTTCTCCTTGCTGGGAATCTAGAAGTAGCATTTATAGAAGTTGGAATCTTCATGATTTTTCATGAAAATAGAAAATGACCATAGGGAATTTTAAAAGCAGCATAAGTCACCTATGGATTCATAGTTGACAAAAAAATGTGAAATTGGTGTAAACAAGACAATTCATCAATTGGGAGAAAAAAATTGCTTAAGACCTTAATTGGATAACAACAAAGACGTAATTTTTAAAACCATAATGCTTTATATTTATGCTATAAGTGGTTTTAAAAACTGAATAAACATATTTTTCCAAGTGATTACAATGTTTTAAGAATAATATGTTTATTTTTCTAAAGCAAATTTATGGATTTCAATGTACAAAGGACTTAGTAAATATATAAAATTTACACTAAGGTTTAAACACTAGTATGCCTATTATTAGATGCTAAATAATGTTTGTGGTTCATAAATGACTTTTTAAAATTAGAAAATATTTAAAAGCTAATCTACAACATCTATTTTAAAACCTAGAAATCTGTATGAGTAAGAAAACTTATCTTAGCACTGTATCACAAGAAAAAACAAAAAATTAAATTCATTTCATAAAGATAAAATAAGTTAAATGGTTAAAAAAAGGAGGAAAAAAATTAGAATAAAGAATTCAAATTTTGAAAAAAAAAGTTATGGTCTTTTTAATGATATAAGTTGACCTTATTTTTGATGAGGTCCAATTCCCTTCTTTAGAAACATAAGATCTAGCTATATGACATTATCCAAAATTACCCAAAAATACTCCAAGTTACCAAAATTTCCAAATTTCCCAAAAATTGTCGAAATTCTTAATTCACTCAAAACTCCACCAAAACCAATCGTAGCCATCCAATTTATTCAAATTCACTAAAAATTCTCCATATCCACCAAACTTGGCCAAATTAACAAATACACCCAAATTTCCAAAAATGCCCAAAATGACCAAATATCCATTTTTTTAATAAAAAATCATTTAAACCTCCTCAAATTATTCAATTGTCCCAAAATTGTCAAAATTGACAAAAATGCCCAATTTTTTTTTTCCAAAAATACAAAAAATTCACCAAAACTCCCAATTTACCCCTAATTTCTACCAAACATATCACAAACCAAATTTCATCAAAATTCAAGTACAATTTTACCAAAATCCAATTTTAAATACATAATTACCCAAACCCAGATTCAAGTCAATCTAAGTCAACTCCAAATCTAATTTTCACCTAAATTACACCCATGAGTCAAATCAAATTTCACTAAGCCTATTCCCCAATTTTTTGTCATGAAAAATTTCAAATCAAATCAAATCCACCATTTAATAGCTTTAAAATCCCAATTTCAAGGCCACCATTAATTAATTTTAAAAGCCCAAAAAACTTTTATTCACTTTAAAAGCCCACTTGACAAATTCTTCTGATCATTCACTCAATCAAAATCAAACCTTGGACCATGACATATATGATTTTCTCTCCTACATTTGATATCATGATAACACCTCCTAAAAATCACTCAAAATTAAAAAAGAACTTCTTCATGCAAACTAGCCAAGCCAAGTGCAAGCCACGAAGCCACCTTCAAGCCACATGCAAGCCATATGAGTCTTTGCCATACCACTATACTCAAAGTGGCAAAGGAGAAGATCCTTTAATGATTCCTTAATAAGCACTTAACCCTTCTCATGACTTACTTAAACCCATGTTTAACCTTAATCTCTTGGATGGGAACCCTAATCTCTTGGATAGGGACATCTCCACACTGATCAAGCTAACCTCCATTAGGTCAAGCCACCTTAGAAACCCACCCAAAGCCATTTCCATGGTGGACCTAACCATGGTTGACCCAAGCCTAGCCTAAAACCCTTTCCATTTCAATTGAACACCCTTACACATGACCATTCCCAATTGAATTCACATTTTCCCATCACTGATATCTAACAGTGAGATGGTGACTCCCCATGGCCGGGCGGCCACCTTGGCCACCGACAAACACCAAACCTGAGAGGCCACCTATGGCTAAAACCCATGATTTGAACTCCCCTACTTGGCTCACTCCCATTGGATATTAGCTCTCTTCTTCCCTCTACCTAAGCAACCTTTTTCACCCACCGACCATCCCAATTGACCACACTTTCATGGTCTATAAATCCACCACCACCACACGACCACAAGGGAGACACACATAAACCTTGATGAAACTCTTCCAAAATCATTTCAGAACCTTCTCACAACCTCACGAAGCTCCTCCTAACCATGTTAAGCCCTTCTTCCCCACTGAGAAACCCTAATTTCCCAACGGAAATTCAGGGGTTTTCTGCCATTCCACAAAACTCCTCAAAACTCCCAATTGATCATCCTAAAAGCTTCACAGCACCTCAAAATCACTTCCTCGATCAAAAGACCCCATTCTCGTGCTCTCTAACTTAATCTTAGACCACACTCGAGACGCCCTTCGACCAAAGTCATACCTAGACCCAACCACATCTCAAATTGACACTTGGAGGACGTTCGTGGGACTAAGATGAAGCTTCTCAACCAACCCAATAGAGGCTTCACTTCTTGGTTAAAGGTATAGCTTGAAAATCCCTAAAAATTGCTTTTGGATCTTTATGAAAGATATATATATATATATATATATATATATATATATATATATATATATATATATATATATATATATATATATATA
>JXCR01137841.1:5111-15543 GCA_002079205.1 Phalaenopsis hybrid cultivar | reverse complement strand
TAAGTAATAACTTGCTAGCATAATAAAACAGAGCAGATACATGTGGTATTAAAAAGTCAAAATTGTAGTGTAACATATAGGTCGTAAGCATGAAATCATAAGTATAATAAAAAATATATTTATAAGCATGTTAATAGTACATTATCATAACAGTGTCTCTTCATATAGATCATATCATAATAATTTCACTTGTTTAATGTATATGACTTAAATATTTCCAGGTTCTTTTTATCATAGGTCGTTAGCCCGCTCCAAATGCCATACAAACTATCAATAGATGATAGACTTTCCTAAATATAATAGTTATTTTTAGCCCCCTGATACCTGTGGTTCCTTAATGTTCTCTCATCTCCTAATCTTAATGGTTCTCAGAGTCTCGTCCTCATATAAATATCAAGAATCGGGAATACTACATTCCTGCATAATATACTTGCAAACACTCATATAATAGTTTATTCATAACATTACTCGTGACATTTCTTAAAGCATAACCTGTTGCATACATTCACGGACATTTCATATACACGTATGAATCATAAATGAATACCTGCAATATATCATAGTGTGGCATAACATCACATGTATTGTAAAAGAAGCCAACTTACATTTATACATTTTAAGCAGTTAATCATCTACAATATGTAGGAGGTCTATATGCATCTATGTCTAATGAGAAATCATATGAAAACTTATAGTAGAATATTTTTCTTAAATTAACATAAGATTTTTTCACTTGATTTGACGAAACAGTTCTATGAATAGTGCCCATATGCTCATCTCGATCTCACCGCCTCGTATAGGCAACTTGGGGCTCGTAGACAATATAGGATTTCGTAAAATTTAGTGCATAACATGCATTAACCCAAAAATGTACTTTAATTGCCAAAACATACCTCAAAAGGGTTTTTTGTCATAAATTTACCTTTTCGAAATCATCAATTTTATTTCTCCTCCTTCCTATCACCTCAAACCTTCTCACTGATTTTGTGCTAAAATATTTTTAGAAGCTTTCAAAATCAATTACAGCACTTTCGACACAAAATCAACACCTTTGACGACTACATGAAATGAGAAAGGCTCGAAAAATGAGGTAAATATTAAAACGGAAGGGTGAGGAATAAAATGACAGTTTCAAATGACATGAGAGAGGAATTCGTTCTTACATAAATTGCATTGGAGCTTTGAATCACATGCTACGACTTACCTATGCGCCGCTCAGTTCGTGCCTACTTTCCTCTTACACTATAGCAAAGGTCACAGGTTAAGTCGAGTCGCTATCGAGTGCTGCCGTGAGGGAGAGGGAGAATTGAGAGGAGAAAATTAAAGCTCGGGACTCCTTATTCGACCGAATGAAGGGATTAAAAGACGTGAGATGGTGACAGTACGGGTACAGGGGATTAAGGGAGGATTAAGATAATGAAAGGTTAATTAAGTTAATAAAACTTAGAACTTTTCAGTTGTGTTTCTCTCAATCTGTTCATTATTCATGCATAATGCTTTATATGAAATTGATTGATCTCCTACATAGAATTTAATAAAATTATTTCGATTGAATTCCGAGAGATGTAAAATTTGGGATATTTTTCAAATTTGCCAAACTTTACCAGGTTCCTTAAAATTTAGGCGTTATAGCTCTCCTCTCCTTTTAAAATTTTGTTCTAAAAAATTCTGACTTTACTTGAAGAGAGGGATTATTTCTGTAGCATTTCTTCTTTTTCCCAAGTAGCTTCCTTTTCAGACCTGTGCTTCAACTTTATCTTTTTTCAATAAATCCCGTAGAAAATTTTATTGCTAAAAAAAATATACATGAAGGTGACAAAAAATTCCACTACACCCCACTACACTACAACTCACGCAAGGAAATAAGAAATCCAGGAACCTAAGGCCCCAATACAACACACACAAACTCACACAACAAAAAAAATAATCACTTATTAACACAAATGAAATGAAGATCCAAACAATCACCATGAAGCAACCGAGATAGCTCCCCCAGAATCTTGTTGAAAACATTAACCATCTACGACTCCAATCCATCCTTAGCAGCCCAATTTGCGCGTTGGTTACCCTCACATTGAATAAAGGACCACTAAACCTGCAAAACACTTTGACAAGCAAATATTCTCTTCATATGATAAATTAGAAACCAAGGATACTCGTTACATGTAGTGCAAATATTCCAAAGTACCAAAGAGTCCATCTCAATCATTATTCTAGCCGCAAAAAATAGCTAAATTCAGAGTAGTTAAAACAACATCTGCTTCTGCAATTAGAGGATTAGCCGCAAAAGTAGGAGCAGAAATTCACAATAAATAGGTACACCATTAGAGTTCCAACAAACACCCCCAATCCAAGCTAACCCATTGTCAGCCAAAGACCTCTTCCAATTACCATCAGTATTAAATTTAACAAAACCTTTTTTTGATTTATTCTAAACTATAAGATTAACCTGCATGTTAACCTTACCAACAAACGACACTTTAAACAATTGAAACAGATTCAACATCTTCTTATTAATGGGATACTTAAATTTACCAAATTTCAGTATTTTACCAATATGACATTTAATATGATTAAAACAAGAAAGTTCTGAAATCCTCTTATCTGTATGCTTGACATCATTTCTAGCAGTCCAAGAAAACAAAAGAACAATAATCGGGATAGAAGCATAATGCAGACCGCCCTTACTTTCCAAAAGTTAATTAGATCATTAATAGATAATATAGAACTCCAATTCAACTTTATATCCAAAAGAGAAAGGACCGTATTACAGATGCTCTTTATTAGCCAAAGGGACCTCCATATGGGTTAGTAGTATTTTACCAATATTTTTCTTAAATTAACATAATTTTTTCACCAGATTTATTTTGCAAAAGAGCAGTTGCAAAATAGGTGTTTGATCTCATCTTCCTGAGCTTTACAAAGAGAGCATCTGGAAGACAATTTAATCCCTTTCAACTTCAAAATGTTATCAATAGGAATGATCCTATGAAGAAGCCTTCATAAGAAAAAAGATTGTGAAGGTTTCACAAAAGAACTCCAAACCCAATGTAAGTCCAAACCTCTAGAGTGCTGAAAGAATTGACAAAGGTGTAAGAAATAGATTTCCCCATAATATTTTTCACTTTAATTTGATCCTTACCATTATTAGTAGGAATCTTAGAGATAATAAGAGCATTTGCTTTATTCACCAAAACATTTAATTTGGAAATATCCTAAGTATGATTATACCATATATAATAAAAGTTCAAGTTAATCTCAAAAGGACCCCCATATGTATTAGCCAAAGGGTCATCACCAAGCCAATTATCATACAAAAAGCTATAAGAACCATCACCAATGTCCCAACAAATAAAATTCTCTGCAGGTTTAGAAACCTTTAACACCTCCTAGCAAACATGATAATCAACAGGATTACTAGTATGAATATGAACATGCACTATACATTTTCTATTGAAATAAAACCCAATTTTTGAAGGCATAACAACACACATAGTATGAGTAAAATGCATAATAACAACATGTAAACTGACAACAAATTCATCAGAAATAAAAGAATGTGATGCACCTAACTCAAACACAACTGTTTCAGACTGACCTTGAATTAGGAGCGTACCTATAACAACTTCTTCAATTCTTTGGCTTCTCGAGGAGTAATTGCAAAAACTCAAGCTTTTTCTGGTTGCTCAGTTCTGCGCTTTGAAGTTTCTCCATTTGTTTGCATTGAAATCTTTCCCAAAAAATTGAGTTTTGCTGGGTTGATTGCCTTCCAAAAATTTTTCAGACTGTCCCTGTCCTTGGATTACTAGTGGTCTGTCGCCTTTCTTCTTTTTCTGTGGACAATTTATTTGATTGTCTTGGCTGCCCACATTTGTAACATTTTCCAGAACCAATCAAGCACAGCCTAAAATGTTTTTTTTTCACATTTTTAACAAATTAGCTTTTCCACTTGAGGTTGTTTCTGCTTACCTTCTGATTTATGTTCCTTGCTTTGAAAGTATTCTCTTTTACCAAAATTCTTTCGTTTGCTTGCTTGATGTTGCCATTGCTGACTGGAAAGGTTTAGCTCATTTTTAGTTTTTCTAGTCCTTTCCACAAGCACGGAGAAATCGCTGATTTCAAATGGAGCTATTGCCAACTTCAACTGATCTTTGAGACTGCACATAAATCTATGACATTTTTCGTTGTGAGTGCTGACATAAGGGGTGCATATCTGGAAAGAGAAGTGAAATCTGCCTCTTATTGCATAACTGTCTTAGAATTTTGAGTTAGATTGAAGAACTTATCTTGCAATGCTAATCTGGTTGAAGGTGGACTAAACCAATCCTTAAAGAATTTAACAAATTCATCCCATTGAATTTATGGCAGAGGTGCCAGCTGAAATTTTTCTCTATGTAATGACGACTACCATCTTTCTTCTTTGCCTTCTGGCATGAATGCACCTTGTATCACTTTTTTTGTTTTCCAGACAAATTATACCATCTAGAATTTTTCCAATCTTCAATTACTTTAGGGTCACTGACATCCTTAAATGCAGGTGGCTTGAAAGACTGAAATATCTTTAAGTGTCGATCAACTTCTACCCCAAATTTTAGATTGGGGCCCCATACTTGTGAAGGATCATTTGATAACTGCCATTTTGTCAACCATTTGTGATATCAGCTGCACAATGCCCTATAACTCAGTAGCTCTGGTGCTCTCATTTGTTTTGTTCCAATTTTCATTTCTGTTCATATTATTTTTAACTCTAACTTCATGCTCTGCACCTAGCCTACAAGACCGACCTTTCATATTTTCTGATTTTTCTCCAGACATGTTTATCTAAATTGACACATTTTACTAATTACATACAATTTATCATTTAATAATTTTATCATGTACACGTAACATCTAAAGTCATAAGGGTTCTCTAGCCCAGATTTATTGACCTATAGCTCTGTATAAATCCATTCATATTTGATCTTATTCTTACTTCTTCTAAATCTATCAAATTTCAATTATTCTTTTCATCCAATAACTATGCTCTGATACCACTATTTGTCACACTCCAACTAACCCTCTAGTAGATGCTGGCAATTCGACCAGACCAACTCTCATCAACACTCTTGACTTTATAATCAAGACCAAGTGGATGATGAATTAGTTTAACTGGATCACTGCAATATATGTGATACATTGCATTTCATCTACATATTCGGAAGCTTGAAAATTATATCTAAAACAAGAAAATTATACAAAGATGCTAAGTGCAATATAATAAAAATACATAACCAAAACATATGTATAGACTCCTAAAACTATCATGCAAAAGAGAAATACGCACCTGACTACTCGCTACTTGCCCCGGTGCTCATTGCCCCTGCGCGGAAGACAACAATGAAGAATGAGCAACAACAAGCTCAAAGAAATAATTAGGGCAAACATAAAATTTTCGACAAAAAAAGAAACATGTATGTTCATATGAAACTATACATGTCTATACACACAAACAATAACCTGCTAGCATAATTAGAAAAAAAGGTATAAATAGTGCAAAAATTAAGACTGCAATGTAACATGTTTGTCGTAAGCATGAAATCATAATTATAATCAAAAGAATGTTCATAAACATGTTCATAATATGTTATGATAACAATGTCATTTCATAGAGTTTATATTATAGCAATGTCACTTGTTTAATGTATAAGACTCAACTATTTTTATATCATTTCATCATGGTTCGTCACCCTCCTCCAAATGTCATATAAACTATCAATAAATGTTGAACTTCACTTAACATAGCAGTTATTAATAGCCCCCTCTGATTTCCACTGTCCCTAACGTTCTGTCACCGTTTAATCGCAACGGTTCCCAGAGTTTCCTTCCTGTATAAATATCAGGAGTTGGTAATACTACATCCTGCATAATGTACTTGGAAGTACTTATATAGTAGTTATTACTCGTGACATATCTTAAAGCATAATACATGTAGCATACATTCATGGACATTTCATATACACGTATGAATCATAAATGAATGCCTGCATATATCTCAGTGTAACATAACATCACATGTATAGTAAAAGAAGTCAATTTGCATTCATACATTTTAAACTGGTAATCATCTATAATATGCAAGAAGTCTACATACATCTATGTCGAACGAGAAATCATATGAAAACCGATAATAAATTATTTTTCTTAAATTAGCACGAGATCATTTCACCTGACTTGACGGAGCAGTCCTACAACTAGTGCCACACACTTATCTTGAGTTCGTTGCCTCACATAGATAACTTGGGGCTTGTAGACAATATATGATTTCATTAAATTTGGCTCATAATATGCATTAACTCAAAAATGTACTTTGCTTGCCAAAACATACCTCAAAAGTGCTTTTCTTCATAAGTTCTCCTTAACAAAATCACCAATTTCACCTTTTCTCTTTCTTATCATCTCAAACCTTACTTCTCACTGATTGCAACAACAACAAAACCTTTATCCCACTAAGTGAGGTCGGCTACATGAATCTTTTTTCTCCATTGCATCTTATTTAGAACCTTACTTCTTCTCATTGATTGCGTGCTAAAATATTTTTAGAAGCTTTTTAAATCAATCACGACACTTTCGACACAAAATCAACGCATTCGACGGCTACTGAAAATGAAAAAAAAGAATAAAAATGAGGTAAATATCAAGATGAAATCGTGAGGAAAGAAATAAAAGTCTCAAAATGATGTGAGAGGCGAATTTGTGCTTACAGAAATTGCTTTAAAGCTTCGAATCACGGGCTACGGCTTTCTTATGCATCGCTTAGTTCGTGCTTGCTCGCTCCTTGCACTGTAACAGGGGTCACAACTTCAGACGAGCTGCTATCAAGTGCTGTTGTGAGGGAGTAGAATTGGGAGGAGATGATCGAAGCTAGGGACTCCCTATTCAACCGAACAAAGGGATTAAAAGACGTGAGGCGATGAACAGTGAGGGTTCGGGAGATTAATGGAGGATTAGGATAATTAAAGATTAATTAAGTTAATAAAACTTAAAACTTCTCAATTTTATATCTCTCAATTTGTTCATTATGCATGCACGGTGGTTTATATGGAATTGATCAATTTACTGCGTAGAATTTAATAAAATTATTTCGATTGAATTCCGAGAGATGTAACATTTGGGGCATTTTTTCAAATTTGCCGTACTTTTCCTTGTTTCTTGAAATTTGTTAGTTGCACTACAATCCAAAACCCTCCTCCAACACTGTAGCCCTTACAACAACCCCCATTCCAACTCAAACCTGCTGCCATAGACCCATATCTAGCCCTCCTATTCCTGCCGCCACCCTCGACTTACCTTCCTGTTGTTGCCCAACCCCCACATGCACCCTTCCCCTATTAGCCAACCACCACCCATCCTTTCGCCATCACCCTGGTGTGTCATTTGTATGTTTGTTGTTGTTTATTTTCTGTTTTTGAAGAGTCATTGTTGTAGCATTTGAATTTCAACAATAAGATTCCTAAGTTCATTTTGGTTTGGGTTTACTTCGGTATCATCCTTATTATGGGATAATAATTGGAACAAGAGGGGGAAAATTAGAAAATAGTCAAGTAGAGGAAAGGATACAAATTGTGATGGTCGTTAAATGAAATGTTGTTGCAATGATAGGATACCGATGGAGTATTTGGTTTTTATGAATTTTTATTTAAACCCGAATAACTTACTATTTGTAAACTATCTCCAACTAATATTGATGTGCTATTTGACTGATTGAACCAACCCAAGTTTGAGATCACTTGTGTCTTGAACTTGGTGGGCACAAATTGAGCCAAATCAATTACCTATTCTATGTCGATAACTAAAAAAGAAATACAAACATTACCATGTCACCATTAATAGCTGGAAAGCCGTATGTATGATAAGATCTTGCTTGGCTTTAAAGTATGACATAAGTTATTATTTTTGGATAATTACTGTAGATATGCACTAATTATTACCATATTTTCCAATGCGAACAATACAATTAATCATAATATTTTTTCTTTGCAGTATCCAATCCCAATGAAGAAGGAGACAAATGGGAGGACAGATCTATATATAGGCCGTTGGATGAAATCAAGGCCACGTGAGAAGGTATGTGCACGAAAGTGCAAGCCTAAATCATTGTTGACAATGATAAAAGCCTTATAGTTGGTTTTGACAATAAGCTTATGCTCTTAGGTTGTTTGGAGAGAATGAATGTTAATAAAAATAACCTCATTTTAGGTGATAGCATTGCCTCTACTTTTTAAATTTTAACTCATTGGAGAGAAATTCATATTTCTTTTACTTTTGCAGCATGAAATTAGTCATGGTGACACTTTAGACCTTTTCCGATCTAAACATCTTTTTATTTTGATTTTGTTGTACAAGTATGGTACGCCTATCTCATTTACTTTGACTAGTATTTTTAGGAGGAAATTCAGGGCACACATAAATTAATTAGTGGAAATAATGATATATTTCACCTTTTATTGAAGTCAGTTGCAAAACGCAAGTGGATGTGGTCGGTAATTATGCCAATTAGAGTGAACTTCTCGTTTATCAGAAGTATTTCTTAAGGCCAACAATTTTCCTAAATCGTAAGTTTCAATAGGGTAATGCGCGCTAAGACATAGTGTTGTTAAACTTTTCACTTAGACGAAAATTATTTGATATTTTAATGCGCCTATATTACATGTTCAATAGAGAATGACAATGATTATCTTATACAGGATGAGGAATACATTGTGCTTAGTGATATGCATATAAATATCGCGGATATTGTAAACACAAGAATCATAATGGATATACGGATGTCTAGGAGGACTAGAGGTTAAAATGATGGTTGATTACTTCAAGTGATGCATGAGAAGATAATAGTGGGAATTACATAAAACTTGATATGTGAGAGAAGTACGAAAAGTATGATAGTAGGCTTAGGTTGAGTGGCAAGGTGGCTTGCCAAGAAAATTAGAAACTTGCTATCTAGAGGGCCTACAAGCTTGGTCTTTGAAAAACATCCCACACAAGTATTCAAATGGGACTGGATGCTCAACTTTATACAAAACGGGTGCCTCATCAAAGTAAGATTTTCAAAACAATACTAATATGTGGTAGGAAGCATGCGTATTCGTTCAGATAGTAAGTATGAGTATTTTTGCCAGAATTGCTGAAAGTTTTGATAGATTAAGCAAAAACTGAATGGTCTGGCCGGGCCAAAGGCCGTTGCTTCCAAAGAAGTCCTATTCTCATCCGTGTCCATAATAGGATAAAACAGTTGATTAGGAGATTTTATGCTATTCAGGATCATTTTTTTTTATGTAAAACATTAACCTTTTTCCTTCTATTGAACACTTCAGCTTCTTTAATGACTTGAGAAAGATTGTAGCTTTGTTAATATTTTTTAGGGTATTTATTGATATTTATGAGCATAGCATCCATCCCAAACTAGAATGTTCACCTAGAATGCCCCACNGAGGAGATGATCGAAGCTAGGGACTCCCTATTCAACCGAACAAAGGGATTAAAAGACGTGAGGCGATGAACAATGAGGGTTCGGGAGATTAATGGAGGATTAGGATAATTAAAGATTAATTAAGTTAAAAAAACTTAAAACTTCTCAATTTTATATCTCTCAATTTGTTCATTATGCATGCACGTTGGTTTATATGGAATTGATCAATTTACTGCGTAGAATTTAATAAAATTATTTCGATTGAATTCCGAGAGATGTAACATTTGGGGCATTTTTTCAAATTTGCCGTACTTTACCTTGTTCCTTGAAATTTGTTAGTTGCACTACAATCCAAAACCCTCCTCCAACACTGTAGCCCTTACAACAACCCCCATTCCAACTCAAACCTGCTGCCATAGACCCATATCTAGCCCTCCTATTCCTGCCGCCACCCTCGACTTACCTTCCTGTTGTTGCCCAACCCCCACATGCACCCTTCCCCTATTAGCCAACCACCACCCATCCTTTCGCCATCACCCTGGCGTGTCATTTGTATGTTTGTTGTTGTTTATTTTCTGTTTTTGAAGAGTCATTGTTGTAGCATTTGAATTTCAACAATAAGATTCCTAAGTTCATTTTGGTTTGGGTTTACTTCGGTATCATCCTTATTATGGGATAATAATTGGAACAAGAGGGGGAAAATTAGAAAATAGTCAAGTAGAGGAAAGGATACAGATTGTGATGGTCGTTAAATGAAATGTTGTTGCAATGATAGGATACCGATGGAGTATTTGGTTTTTATATATTTTTATTTAAACCCGAATAACTTACTATTTGTAAACTATCTCCAACTAATATTGATGTGCTATTTGACTGATTGAACCAACCCAAGTTTGAGATCACTTGTGTCTTGAACTTGGTGGGCACAAATTGAGCCAAATCAATTACCTATTCTATGTCGATAACTAAAAAAGAAATACAAACATT
>JXCR01137839.1:273600-299776 GCA_002079205.1 Phalaenopsis hybrid cultivar | reverse complement strand
TCGTTGATTAATTATTTAGTTAACCTAGAGCAATTGCAATTAGTCTGATTAAATTATATTTAATGCAAAATAACATACAGATTAATCATTGCAATTAATTAATTGCTAATTATTAATCATAAATTAGCATAAATAGCATTTCAAATAATAATGAAATTAATATAATTTCCATTCCAATTATGTTTTAATCAGTAATTTACTATGATAATCATAATTTGATTATTAAGTCAAACACATATACATGTTAATTAATTTTCTACAATTAATTAATCTAAGATTATTAAGGCTAATCAAAGTTTTAGTTTCAAAATTTGTACATGGTTTACTTATTAAAAAATTAATTAATGATTATTTAAAATGTTTACATCTTATTAATCTTGTAATTAAGTATTGATCTTTAGTTAATATTAACTAAAATTTAATTTAATCTTAAATGTCATGATTAATTGATTCTTCTTAAATTTATTAGTGCTCATTAACAAGTCCTCTCCCTGCTCTCCGAAACAATTGGCAGAATTTGGGAGGGAAGCTTGCCGGCAAAGGCATCAAAAAGCGTGCGCGAAGACGACGCTGAATGGCAACACTGCTGGGGTTTGAAAATCTTAGAGTGTATACAAATGTAAATTTTATCATTATTAATTTTAAGTGCCGGGCAGAAGAATATATTAAAATGAAGCAAAATTATAAAATTACCTAAACAGAAAAATAAAATTATTATTTATGTTAAGAAATTAAATTTAAGAACGGTAATTGCCGAGCCTGAATTAGGACGGTAAAAAAAGCTTGTTGTTCGCGAACAGCTCGTTAAGTAACTAGTGTTCGACTCATTAGTTAAGTAGACGAGCTGAACACGAACAAATTCTTAAAACTCGAATTATAAACGAGCCGAACAAGAACAACTGTTTGTTCGCTCGTGTTCAGCTTGTTTTAACTTGAAATAAAAAAAAAAATCATATAATTATTTGTATTNTATATATATATATATATATATATATATATATATATATATATATATATATATATATATATATATGATAATTTTGATGTGATGCGCAAATTTTCGGTGGTATAAATATAAAATGCAAAGTTTTTGATAGATACTTAAAAGTATAGGAATTTTATGGCATGCCCTTGTTAAAATTTTATAAATTCTTTTAATTTGACTTTAATAACTTCTATGATGATTAAAGTTTAGAGTCTATTTGAGGAAGGCTTAATAAATTTAATTCAATTATATATAAATGTGTTGGCAAGAGATTTAATATATGACAAAGCACACTCAAATATGATTTATCTTTAATTACTTAATTATTAATTGCATTAATAAATAATTAGAGATTTAATAAACTTTATAGAAGTTAAGCAATATTTTGATATTTATTAATTAATCGTTGATTAATTATTTAGTTAACCTAGAGCAATTGCAATTAGTCTGATTAAATTATATTTAATGCAAAATAACATACAGATTAATCATTGCAATTAATTAATTGCTAATTATTAATCATAAATTAGCATAAATAGCATTTCAAATAATAATGAAATTAGGATAATTTCCATTCCAATTATGTATTAATCAGTAACTTACTATGATAATCATAATTTGATTATTAAATCAAACACATATACATGTTAATTAATTTTCTACAATTAATTAATTTAAGATTATTAAGGCCAATCAAAGTTTTAGTTTCAAAATTTGTACAGGGGTTACTTATTAAAAAATTAATTAATGATTATTTAAAATGTTTACATCTTATTAATCTTGTAATTAAGTATTGATCTTTAGTTAATATTAACTAAAATTTAATTTAATCTTAAATGTCATGATTAATTGATTCTTCTTAAATTTATTAGTACTCATTAACAAGTCCTCTCCCTGCTCTCCGAAACAATTGGCAGAATTTGGGAGGGAAGCTTGCCGGCAGAGGCATCAAAAAGCGTGCGCGAAGACGACGCTGAATGGCGACACTGCTGGGGTTTGAAAATTTTAGAGTGTATACAAATGTAAATTTTATTATTATTAATTTTAAGTGCCGGGCAGAAGAATATATTAAAATGAAGCAAAATTATAAAATTACCTAAAAAGAAAAATAAAATTATTATTTATGTTAAGAAATTAAATTTCAGAAGGGTGGTAATTGCCCAGCCTGAATTAGGGCTGCCAAAAAAGCTGGTTGTTCGTGAATTGCTCGTGTTCAGCTCGTTAAGTAACTCGTGTTTGACTCGTTCGTTTGGTAGACGAGCCGAACACGAACAAGTTTTTAAACCTCGAATTATAAACGAGCCGAACACAAACAACTCTTTGTTCGCTCGTGTTCATCTTGTTTTAACTTGAAATAAAAAAAAAAATCATATAATTATTTGTATTATAATATATTACATATATTATTTATATAATAATATATTATATATATTTATATCTAAGTTTAAATTGTAATATCTCGTGTGGTATTGTGGTTAGTGTTTTCTTAATCATATGTTTGGTTCATGTTCGAATCCAACATTTTGCATCTATTTTTTTTCAATTTAATTTTAAAGAGCCAATTTCGAGTCGAACACGAGCTGAACACCAACNATATCTAAGTTTAAATTGTAATATCTCGTGTGGTATTGTGGTTAGTGTTTTCTTAATCATATGTTTGGTTCAGGTTCGAATCCAACACTTTGCATCTATTTTTTTCAATTTAATTTTAAAAAGCCAATTTCGAGTTGAACACGAGCTGAACACCAAAACACTGTTCACGAGCCGATTTCGATTACGAGTCAATTTTGAACACGAGAAGTTTCGAATGAGTCGAATACGAGCCAAGCCTGAACTTGCTCACGCTCGGCTCTTTTACGGCCCTAGCCTGAATATAATTTAGTTTTGCCCATCCTGAATATAATTATGTCCTATTCGTGTAATGTCAAATCTCGACTAATTAATAAATCTACTTAAAAATTGAATGAACTTTAAATTTAGTGACTCCGGGGATTTAAAATATCCCAAACCACTCTAAGGTGATGTTTGGTCGATGGATTTATCAAATACAGTAAATTTGATCGATGTGTCAACAGAGACGACCTTTACGAGCGACAGGGGAATAAAATCCGTAACTCGACCCTTAATCAGATTTATTAAATCTAGATTTACGTTGCAAAAGAGACGGAACACGAGATTTAGAGAATGAAGCCTCAAAAAATTTTATTCAATGGAGCATTAGATTTAATTCTTATTTTCTTAGATATTATTAGTGGAACTAATTAAAAGTATACTACCAAACACCAGCTAAGTGATTTACAACTTATTTCCACTCCTAAACCACAACACCAACAGCCCTAAAGTTGATTCATTTATTGTATATGGGTTGAATATAACTATTCTAAAGTTGATTCATTTATTGTATAAGAAAATGTTTGATCCAAATTGACTAAGTTCAAATATTTTATCCAATTTTAATTTTAGAAATATGCTATGGACTAGTTTGATCAATTCCTCCTAACTTGAATTAAATTCAACTAACTTCCTTTTTTTATTTTTTGTTTGGATCAATATAATCTATTTGGATAATATTTTGTATTAAATATTTTATATAACAAAAAAAGAAAAGAAAAATTCAACGAGTAATACGACGAAATGAAAAACTATTCCATACGCCGTCGGATTTCAACTGTCGATCAGGGAGAAATGTATTTCGGTGGGCTCTTTAATACATTTTCCCCCTGATCTATGGTTGAGATCAGACGACATATGCATCTTGCATACGCCTTCAGTATGGAATAATTTTTTCGACAAAACATCTCAAAGTGTGCAACAATGAACATAAAATGAGAACAAAAAAATAGAAGCATTTGATAACAAAAATTGTTTCAATTTTTATTTATCGTTGTTTTCTTACTTTTACACACACACTCACAAAGATATATATATATATACATATTAAATTTTAGAACTCTTGTATTTTTTAGTTTGGATAAAGATAAATCTTATTCAAAGGTGCTTTAAAAAACCCCTTAAGAGTTTGAGTTTTTCACCCAATTTAAAAAGCCACCTTACTCAATTAAACTCACAGTACTCATTTTCTTTGTATATGCTACAAGCCCATGATGCACAAGAAATCTGATTTAATCAATTAAGGCAATTTAATCAATATAGTTGTTGATGCTATCTAACATCCATGTGTCAAATAAAATGATATAGTCATTATTTATTTATATTTTCAATATGATTCTTTTTTTATAGTCCAGAATACTACAAATGAGAGGTCATGGAGGGACCACATGACAGCCTAGAGAAGATAGAAGAGTATTGTGGTACATCGTCATCAAACACAAAAATATTCCTCACAAAAAAAGGGCTGCGTCGAGGTGATCTACCACGGCGGGAGTAGGATTATCGAGAGTAATCCTCATGAGGTTCTCAAAGGTAACAAAGGTAATAGTCTTCTCCTACACAAAGAAAAGACCGGGTGAAAAGGAAATGACGTTCCCCGCCGATGTTTCGATTGCGATCAACTTTTAACTCTCCATTTTTTGCCAATCAAAGGGACATACATCGAGCTCAAGAATAAGTTAAAAATAATAATAAAAAGCATAAAATAACACTGATGCATATGAAACACAATAACTGGAATGCTAAAAAGAATCAATTACTCAGGAAACATAGTGAGTGAAATGTTGAGGGTGCGAAAGGAACGAAATAGTTTCTAGTTGGTAACCATAGCAACTGACATATAGAATGAAATCGAAGATCTCAAAATGTATCAAAAAGTTACTCAAAGAAGTAACTAAGCCACAAAATATAGGGAGACGCTCCTAAAATGGAGAGAGTGTCTGTTCCCTAGTGTAGTTGCTAGAATTATTTTAGTTCTTTTTAAAATTTAGAGTCACCAGCTTGTGCGACATAATCGTACGAGATAACTGTTCGTGCATAAATAGCAATCATAAGCATATGCACAAGTACAATCATACTATGAGAAGTGATTGTACCTACACATGTGGGGATATCCCAACACGATTGTGTTCTAGGTGTTAAGATCCAAGTTGACGATATAAGAGTTTGGCTAGTGTTGGGCGAGCTAGCCCTCTCAAACATGCCATGCATTCATCATGGGCATATGTCTCGATGAAAGGGATGTTAAGCTTGCAAATGCAAGTGTGAAGATGCTACACCCATACAACAAACATGATTTGAGTGCATCAAGTACAGAACATCCTAGGGGAGATTACACCATTCCCAAAAAGCAACTCAAATGCTCATGTATATGGCAAGCACATACTGCAATATATGATTTAATCATACACAAATGATATCAAGTTTGGTTGCATCACATACATGACACCTTGGGGAAGATTAGAATGTCTCAAATGCAACCAAACATGCTCATGCAAATGACAAGCTTAAGCAATACATGATATGACATGCACACATGTATACCTCCTACACAAGTTGAATGCTAACAAGCACAAACATGGCAAAATATAATTTTTACACATAAAGGAATGATAACATAGGCATTAAGACAAATATATTTTCATGCATACGAAAATGCAAACATCAAGTTAAATGTATTTTCACATACAATAAATCAAGAACTATAAGTATCAAATTAAGAATATTTTAATGCATATTTAAAAAAAGCACACATCAAAATTAAACATAATTTTCACATGCATCCTATCACCAAATTGTAGATAAAATAGGTATTTTCAAGCACATTTAGAGATAAAATCACATGCAACTCAAAATACCATCATTTTAAAAGCATATATGTAATGTACCATATATCAAATGCATATGAAAATGATCACTTACAAAATTAGCCTAACCCTACTCGATGGCAAATCAAACGTTCTATATCGATCTCCCTTGAATCTAAGCTCAAATATGGAGAGGTGAACCAACACTTTGTTGTGCGAGGCAATAAGGAATCCAATTTCATTTGCATGACAAATCATGAAAGATTTTCTCATGAAGAGGAATCATGAAGAGGAATCCTTCCTAACCTGGGGAGTGAAGGTCAAAGTTGTCTTCTTAACTCGCTAGGTTTTATAGCTTTAAATCTCCATCCAAAGGAAGCTATCATGACAAATGATGAGATTAGTACAATCTCTTCTTTGAAATGGGTTAATGAGATAAGGCTTTTTGATAAAAACGTTCAAGGAACCTAGGGAACACAAAGAAAGAGCTTATAACCTAACAGTTTCCGCTAACATCACCCTACACCTATTTTTCTAACATAAAACCTAGAAGGTTGGCTAAGAGAAGGGAAATTCAGGGTTTTAAAGAAATTTTACCTTCGTGATGCTTAAAGACGCATTCTCTTAGCTTGTTTGTGTTTCTCTATTCCTTCAAAGAAACCCCTCAAGGAAGCTTGCTCTCTCACACTCTTCTTAGAAGGGGTGGTAGACGAAAATGTGAGGAAGAAAGAAGCAAAGGGAAGTAAATCAGAAAGATGAGTTACCTCATCAAGAACTCTTTAGGACGCTCTCTCCAAATCTCTCACAAGCTCTCCCCCCAAAACTCTTCTCCATAATTTTTTTAATTAGCCTCTTTTTTCTCTCTAGCCCTACTAAGCTTCAAGTGGTTGAATAATAAAAGTAAAATGGAAGAAAACCCCTTTTGGCTACTCTCCCTTCCATATGGCATGACTAACTCAATAAGTGTCATCACTAAGACATTCCATTGGCTCCCTATTATGCAGGTGGTTAAAGCCCCTTTACCAAAACCTTTTTTCCTGCCTAAAAAGTAACAATTGTCCACCTAAGTGGCTTGGTCAAGCCATGGCAACCCACTTAAACTAAAGCAAAAAAAAGGTCTAGCATGGGGGCGCTAAGCTTGTAGATGCGGGTGCACCTCAACATTGGCGTGGGTGTGTAGGTAAGGTGAGGGAGTGCTAGTCTCCTGGTACAAGTTTTTCGAGTTCTCAGACTTTTTTCGAGGGAACATTGCTACCATGGCATGAGTGCACTAGACCAAGGGAGGTACAAGTGCGCTAAACCAAGGGAGGCGAGGGTGCGCAAAACTAAGGGAGGCGTGGGTGTGCTGGCTCTCTAGCACTAGTGCGCAAGGCACAGGCTAGGTTTGGGTGCACCGACTCCATAGAACTGATGCACCAAGCACATGCCAGGTGTAGGTGAGCCATGGCCAGGGCGCGGGTGTGCTCGGGCATACTTCCACCCTTCATGCCAGGTGTAGGTGAGCCATGGCCAGGGCGAGGAGTCTAGATGGACGTCATCAAGCTATGAGACACTACACACTATCCTTACACCTCTTAAAATGATACAGTTCATTCCAAAAATTTTAACTTGACATCAAACATGAACTTATTCCTCTAGTGATACGACATTTCAAAATAAATATTTCCACTATAAATAAAGTTCACTATGTCAGCATATCAATGAATGTTAGGAAATAATAGTAATTGTTCATCGAGAAAAAATCTTATTAATATCATCAAGTAAATCAAAAGATTTTTCATAATCTATGACTTTTCATGCTCTAAAATAGACAAGTAAACAGCTACATAGTTTCTTATGCCCTTTCAATTCATTATTTATAAATCAATTTTTTGTAAAAGAAATATCCATCTAATCAAATGAGTTTTAATATCATTTTTTGCTACAAGTTTGATAGCATAATGGTCAGTATGAACTTTAATATTGGTGTCTATCAGATATGATCTAAATTTATCAAAGACAAATACTACAACCAATAACTCCTTAATAGTGGTAAAATTCACATGTGCATTGTTCATAGTCTTACTCACATAGTATATAACATGAAAAATTTCATTTATATGTTGTCCGAACTCTACTCTTACGACATAGCCACTACTGTCACACATAAGTTTCAATAGGAGTCCCCAATTTAGTGCAACAATCATAGGCATAGTGACTAATTTTTTATTTTAAAATTTTAAAGGTTATTAAGTATTTATCATCAAAAATAAAAGGTATGCACTTCTCTAATAAGTGATATAATTGTTTTCATATTTTAGAGAAGCCCTTAGCAAACCTATTTTAGAAACTTGCGTGCCCTAAAAACTCTTAACCCCTCTAACATTAAGTGGGTGGGGGAATTTTTCTATAATTTAAGTTTTTTCTTGGTCGACATCCATCATTTTGAGATGCCCTAAAACAACTCAATTAGTTACAATAAATTGGCATATCTCTCAATTAAGCACTAAGTGATTCTCTTCAAATCTTTACAAAATTTCTATCACAAGTTTGAGACATGAATGAAAGGTTATACCAAATAAGGAGAGATCATCAATAAACACCTCAATCTATTTTTCTTTCAAGCTAAAAAAGATAGACATCATATGTGCTCTGGAAAGTGTTAGGGTCATTACATACGTCAAAGGGCATCCATGTAAAGGTAAATGTTCCATAAGGACTGCTGAAAGTTCTTTTATCCTAATCCTTTGGTGCTATAAGCAGTTGATAGTATCTAACCAAAGAAAAATATGTTGAGATTTTTATATCTATTTTATACTAATATTGATGATATTGCACTTTAAAAAATGGTATTTTTGATGTTTTGTTGCAGTTATGTTGAGTTATGGTCGTTGGAGCAAAAATATGCAAAAATGAGCGAATTTGGAGCGAAAATGAGCAAAATATGAAGATTTGAACCAGGGCGCCGACGGCGAGCCCAACGACACCGACGACGGGTTTTTCCCGAGAGTTCAGAATTAAATATTCTAGAAGGCCGCCGACGGGTTTTTCTCTGTCTTTCTCCTTGTCTTGAGATTTTGTGAAATAGTGATTTGAATTAGTTGAGCCTTGAGAATGTTAAAGAAGTTGTTATGATCTTTTCACTTCGATCTTTTTTTACTTTCAATCTAGCCAATTTATTTGTTAAAATATGTTGAGTTTTACAACTAAAATGAAGATTACATCCAAGATTCAAGGAGGTCAAAATCCTTGGAAGTTGGGTGCAAATAAATAGGGAAATAAAATTATCGGTCGTAGAATTGGAGATTTTAGAGTGACAGACTAAAATCCTCAATTCGGTCCTATCGTTTGGGTGTTGAAGTGTAGATGTTAGCCCTCAGGCGAGGGGAACGTGGGAGCTTTGAAGTGAGAGCCGGTATCCTCCCAGCCTAGCCGCAGATTCAGTAACCAAGCATAGGATTAGTCAATGTTTTTTATGTCTGGACCAAAGGGTAAAGAATAGTTATGCTATTTGGAGCAATCCAATTTGAATTAATTCACTTTATCCATTCACTTTAATTTTTTTACAAGGAGAATGATGCTTTCTTATATATTGAACTTCACATTAGAAATATTATTAGTAGAATTAGTTATTTAAGAGTTATTAAAATTACATATTTATCTTAATTGTCTATTAGTGACAAATAAATAATTTGAACTATGTTACTGTGATTAAGTATTGATTTTCTAAAATTTTAGTTCGTAGCCTCTAATATTACTCCCTGTGATATCGATATCTAGGACTCCATTAGAGCCATGTATTACTTGAGCGATACATATACTTGCGTTGATAAGTGTGACTTTGCAATTACTGAATATTTTATACACCTCTTTATCGAATCTATAACCGTTGTCAAGTTTTTGGCGTCGTTACCGGGGAAATAAATCTTCTAGCAGCAGTATCAAATTCTTGTAATTTTAAGCATATATAAAGTCGTTGTCAGTATCCCAAGTAACCATCTAAGAATAAAAATAAGAATGTCCTGCCAATTTATTTAATATTTGATTAAAAAATGACAAGATAACATGGTCTTTTCTAGTTGCTTTATTCAACTTCCTATAGTCTATATAGATCCTCCAACCTATGACACTCCTAGTAGGCATAAGTTCGTTCTTTACATTCTCCACTACAATCACACTCTCTTTCTTAGATACACCATGTATTGGGGTAACTCATGCACTATAAAAGTTAAGGTAGATAATCTTTGCATCTAACTACAAAATTTCATTTTTCACAATCTCTTTTATAGTGGGTTTAACCTTTTATGAGGATCAACTTTGGGTTCATGGTCTTTCTTCATCAGTATTCCATGCGTACATAAGGATGGGCTTATAACATTTAAATCTGTTATGCTCAACCCACAAACTTTCCTAGAAGTCCTCAACACTCGCATTAACTTTTCCTCTTGCAATTCAATCAATTTAGAAAAAGTAATAACATGCAAAGTGGAAGATTCTCTTAAGAATATAAAATTCAAGTATTTTGGGGGAACCTTAAGTTCTAATTAGAGGCATTAACTATAGAAGGTACTAAAGTTTAGCACTAGCTGAGGTATCTAAAATCTCAAATATATCCCTAATCAGTCTAAGGATTACCTGTAGCGGTACAAAAAATTTATTTCTTAGGGCCATTACTATCATCCTCAATCAATTCTTGCTCTACTGGATCCATTTCAATAATATCTTGGAATTAGCTCCAGATCAACCCATCAACAAAGTAAAACCTATAATATGAATTTTCACTTACGTCATGGGGGTATTTAACTTATTTCAAAATATTGAAAGTCACTTCCTGATCATTTAACCTCATAGCCAAATCTCCTTTTTTAAACATATCATGACACTTCTTGTTGTTAAAAAAATGATAACGTAGGATAATCAATATCTCCTTATCTTTCTTTATATTTAAGATAATAAAAATAAAAGGGAAGATGAATTTATTAATCCTAAATAAAATCTCCTCTATAACCTTTAAAATAGGTAAGAAGATATTCAACTAACTATAGAATCACTATAATAGGGTGGACTTATTCTAATCCTATTATTTTAAATATAGGCAGAAACCCATAAGTCACATAAACTTTTTATGAATAATTTCTCTCATATGGCATAGGGGATGATGAAGCTACCTGGGAATTTAATTTTTTAAGGAAGTTTCTTTTGAATAATTGAGCTACACTCCTCAATCAAATCTACATTCTCAATGTCACCTAGTTTTCTTTTCTTTTTCATTGTATTTTTTCTTGAATTTCATATTACTAGGTTTTCATTCTTAAGCTTTAACGAATGAGATATTGATTGTGAGCCTTTTTAACACTTTTAAGAATGTCGAGAACTCTTAGTCTAATTTATGTTTTTTATGGGAAAATGTGGTAGTGATCTCTCATGTTCTCTCCTAAGATGTGAGTCAAAATTTTTAAGTTATGGTTAAGTTTTTCACTAGTTCTTTCAAGCTCAATTTCAGGTTCTTCTTCACTAGACTAATTCTTAGTCATTACTTCCAACTCCTTTCCATTTCATAGCTTAGTTCCCTTCATCACTCCTTTCTTCTGACTTTATGATTCACTAATCTGTTACTAGGTAATGTTCCTTGTGGTATAATTCTCAAGAATTTAATTATTTGCCTAAGTTGATTCTAGATATGTCTTATAGTTGTAACTTGATTTTGCAATTGATTTTTTATTTGTAACTCAACTTCTTTCAAGAATATTTTTTTTTTAAAATGAGAATTAAGATAAATATGGTGGGTAAGGTAGGCCCAGGTTGCTAAAGCTCTAAATATTTCAATTGTCTATATAGTTGGGTTAATTTTTACCCCATTATTAGTTTCTTACATCTTAATTGTTATTGTTCCCCTTGAAATTCTGATGGTGTTTCTCTTATAATAGCTTTAAGCTCCCTGTTTGTATCAATAGCTCTCATCTTAGCTTAGGTTCTAAACATTCTCATGATCTAATGTTGTTGAATTATAAGTCCTAAATCCTTAAAAAATGGACAATTCAATCCTAAAAGTTTTTTTCAATTTTTTTAAACTTAAAGCCCAACCAAAAGATGTTCTGAAGTGCCATTAAATCTTTGAATATATGGTGCTTACTTTTCTTCCATTAGCTTCTAAAAGGAATTATGCACAATTTTAACTAATCCCAATTGAATCTCAAACATTAATCTTAAATCCAAACTTATGATCTGCTGATAAAAGTGAGCAACTATTTTAATCAATAGATTTCCTATGAGATTACCTTTTCTAAGGGATAATTAACTCTAAAGGCTTGTCACTTTAGGGAATATGTATCCCAAAATAAAATAAATATATTTTATTCACACAGGGTAGGGGAAAAAAATTTTGTAACGTAGACTTTAGCCTTGAAACAATCATTTCATAATTAAATTCATTGTTGGGAAATATTTTCACCTTTCAAGATGATATATTAGTCTTGATATCATATCTCGTTACAAAATAAAAGAAATTTAGAACTATAGCATGCCATTTCACCTTAAATGGAATGTATTCCCTCCATGCTAGTACATGATGGAAAGTAGAATCTGAGAGTCAAGCGCCTGGACATTAAACTATAGTAGAAGCATGTTTAGGACATTTGGCTTAACACTTTGGCATTAACATGACGTTAGCCACCAATTTTTCCTAAATTTAGCATTAAAACTTAAAATAACTGGAGGAGTCCATACAACCATATTTAATAAATTTCTTAAGGCGAACTAGAGGAGTCCATGCAACCATATTTAATAAGTTTCTTAAGGCAAATGAAAAGACAACTTAGATGGTCTAAAGACAGGTTTGATGCCTTTTTTCTCGACAGAAGTTGTAGAGCACTTTTCGCCTTTTTCAAGGTTCTTATGAAGGCAACCATTAAAGAGGATCAAGGAGGCTTTGAGACAGAGAAGAAGATGAAGATCGTATGCACTGTTTAAAAGTTATTTGCTGAATTTTTATTATTCTTTCATTTAGGTTTTGTTGTAATCATGTTTTGTCTTATATATTATCTTCTTTTTTTTCTTAAGCATGAACTAAATACCTTTTAAAATGAGTAGATGTAGTCATCATGGCTTGTGTTGGGTTAGAATTTTAATAAAAGGTTTGAAATTTTTGTTATTATAATTATCACTTATTCAATTCTATGCCTAATGTCTATAAATTGATTATTCACTAATAAAAAATATTAGGAGTCTACTTAAAATTGAAAGGAAAAAAAATGCTCGTTTTGTATAGAATATTCGTGTAGGGATTGTATGTTAGAGATTACTATGAAGAAGTGATATAGTCCATTTTAGGAAAAAAAAAGCATCGACAATTTTTCATCACATTGAGTCTATCACTGAAAAATATTGCATTCTGATTTTTCAGGTGGTGGATCTTTATTTTCAAGAAGATTACATTGAGAGATTTAGAATGATATTTTTGGTTCAACTTATCCTAAAATATTATATACATCATATAAGTAATTATGTAATTGTCATATTCTATTAAAGAACAAATCCATGATTTTGATCAAATGATAAGAATATTTATTAAATGATACGAATGATACTTTATGCCCAATTTAAGCTAGTTAATGAACTTTTATTAACATTATAATAGATATAAACATGACATGATATAATATATAATTTTTAAAACACATAATTTAAAGAATTTTAATCAAAACTAATAAAAAAATTTACACAAAATGTTTTGTTATGAGATTGTGATTGAAAATTGCATGATTATGCATACTTTTTTAACTTATGCTAGTATATTAATATTATGTTGGGCTTAATGTTGATAATTATATGTTCCTATAAGTATTATTTCAAGAGTAAATTTTTGTAGATTGATCTAATCAATACATACTACGATAGATTTTGATTTTAATATTGTACATATCAATACAATAGGAGATGTATATTTTGAGATCATAATATAAAAGTTTCTCATTTACATGTTTAGCGGTTTTATGTATATGTAGATGATGATGTGAAATCATGTTATTGATTATAATATATGAGTAATGTTTTAGTTTTGATTTATAATACTTTGGAAATATATTATAAAAATTTATGATATTATCAGTGGCAATATATTTAGTGTTGAACAATGGGTTGGCATTTTAGTTTTGATTAGAACGAATAGATTTATATATGATTCTAGATTTACATTACATGTATCAAAGCATATTAAGATGTGAATAAAATCCAATATACATGAAAGTTCCTGATTAAATTGAAAATGGGAAACATTAAAAGTAGATTTTGGGGTTACTAATAATATATTCTAGAAGAATTTTTACTCACCCCAAGGTAAGGTTGTGTTATATTTTATATGATAATGTATGCACCCAATCTTATTGCTTAGGTGGTCAATGATATTTAGGCCTAGGTGAGTACTAGAACTACAACTAATATGGACAAGTAAATATAGTTAATTTAGAGTATGAAGTAGTGATTATTCAAAAACACATAATGAGTGTGAATTGGCTATGCTATAAGGGAGGTTTGAGGCAAGATATGATGGCTAAGTTTCTCATAATGGAAAGGATACTAGACACAAACATAACAACTAAAGAGTGCTCGGAGGTAAAGTCGTGGCCATTACAAGAATGTGCATACGTTTTGATTCAATAGGACACTCATAATTTAAATAATGCTGGCATATGTGCAAACTTAAGTGTATATTCATATTTTAGAAGAATTTTTATTTTCAGGAAATAAGGGGGCAAACTCCATAGCATTGAGAGGCAAAATGAATCACTCTAGTGGCACGATTTTGTTAGCTGAATTGAAGTGGTTGCCTAAATCATTGATGGATCACCCTCTAAAATGCTAATTATGACAACAAAATAAACCAAAATTTGTGCAAGAAATTGTAAATTTATGTTTAGACTTCATTAACTTGTCCCACTATTGAACAAAAGATCATGTCGAAATTAGCATGTTACCTCTCGCAACGATTGATTTAGCCAAATTTTTCATCAAGCAACATGCCCGTTCAATGCCATCTTGCAATTAAGAAAAAAAAAAAAAAAAGGCTATGAAAAGCTACAAAATAAAACAAGAAAATAAGTCACTTTAAAATTTGATTATTGCAACATTCAACAATTGATGTTATCACTTCAACACTTGAAAAATTGATTCGATTATGTTGTGTCACATTTAGTATTGAAGTGATCCGGAATCCTTATGGCTATAATCTATTTGGAAGGGAGAAAAAAGTCTTGATCTCTAAGTTTATTATATGTAGAATGCTTTTAAATAATGAGCATAACACCTGTTTGTGAATTATTTTTAATTTCCTTCATTCACAAGCTTTCTCAATTCAAGTTAATATTTTCAATCTAACATCTAATTATTCCACCCAAATGTTTCATATCACATAAAAATAACACTATTTTAATTAGTTTAATAAACATCATGCTTGGATAATGTGGCATACATGTTAATTTAGGTGTANCATCTAATTATTCCACCCAAATGTTTCATATCACATAAAAATAACACTATTTTAATTAGTTTAATAAACATCTTGCTTGGATAATGTGGCATACATGTTAATTTAGGTGTTAGATACAACAATAACAACAACAAAACCTTTATCCCACAAATTGGGGTCGGCTACATGAATCTTTTTTTTGTCCATTGCATCCTATTTAGTGTCATATTTACATTCAATCCTAACAAAATAAGATCATTAAGACCAACTGTGTCAGAGGAGATTCGAACCCCCGACCTAAGGGATCATACGCCGTAGACGCCAACCAACAAATCGGGGTATACGACACATGAGAGATCAACTATATAAATTTNTGTTAGATACAACAATAACAACAACAAAACCTTTATCCCACAAATTGGGGTCGGCTACATGAATCTTTTTTTGTCCATTGCATGTCATATTTACATTTAATCCTAACAAAATAAGATCATTAAGACCAACTGTGTCAGAGGGGATTCGAACCCCCGACCTAAGGGATAATACACTGTGGATGCCAACCAACAAATAAGGGTATACGACACAGAAGAGATCAACTATATAAATTAATAGGAAGATTTAAATACATACCACTCAATTCTTATGTATTCATGTACCAAACACCTAAAATTCAATTTTTACATACAAACAACCTCACATATGCATTAAATGGTGTATCACTATAAAAGTAAAATTGATGGTATTTTATGTAATATTAAAAATTTGGGTGGTACCAATATAAAAAGCAACCTTTAGGTGTTAGATATATAAATACAAAAAAAATCTGTGGGATNGCATTAAATGGTGTATCACTATAAAAGTAAAATTGATGGTATTTTATGTAATATTAAAAATTTGGGTGGTATCAATCTAAAAAGCAACCTTTAGGTGTTAGATATATAAATACAAAAGAAATCTGTGGGGTGCATGTAAAGGCCCCAAATTAGTATTACTACCTGTTCAAAAATACTCACAAAAAAGCCATAAATTTTTTATAGAAAAGAACATATAACTAACATCCTTAAAATAACCGTGCTATTCAAGGACAACAAAACAATAAATTCTGGGAAATATATAAAATAAAAAAATGAAGAAAAAGAAGGCTACACATAATTTACATTGATAAAAGTGGTCACATAAGACACAGCCCTAACAAGTCTTCAAAACACAAGCAAATTGGTGGAACAAGGAAGAGAAACCTTCAATCTCAATACANATAAAAAAATGAAGAAAAAGAAGGCTACACATAATTTACATTGATAAAAGTGGTCACATAAGACACAGCCCTGACAAGTCTTCAAAACACAAGCAAATTGGTGGAACAAGGAAGAGAAAACTTCAATCTCAATACCTGTATATCACTTCATCTAGGACTGTTCCAGGATGGGGAGGAAGGATTATATGCAAATCCTTGAGATGATGAAATTCCATGGCTCAGCTCCAGATTATGCAGCTGCTCCAAAAGCTGAGACCTTCGTTCTTTGAAAAAGTCGAGACGTGTGGTCAGTTCCATCAACGTCGAGGATGCGACCGCTGGGCGTTTCAGAGATTCCGGCCCCTAATTCACCAAACAAATGAGCGGATTTAATCATAAATGCACGTACTTGTAAGTAATTTGGCGAATAAATTGGCTCACCTCGGCTAATTTGAGAGGATTGGTCTCAGATGAGGACATGCTTGAGGATGCTTCTACTCCTTTCGTATCGCTAGGAGCGCCGTCTAAAGATTTTTTGTAAGATGGATGATAGTTGCTCGGGAAGGAAAGCGCTTGGGGCGGCATGATGCTCCTCCAGTCTGATCCTGATAGGTTCTATAGATGATAATGGCCAAGAAAGATGAGAAATTATGTCAGGTGCTTTATTCCTGCCTTACAATATTGCTATATAAATTTTTTTNATAGATGATAATGGCCAAGAAAGATGAGAAATTATGTCAGGTGCTTTATTCCTGCCTTACAATATTGCTATAGTTTTTTCAATAGTTACTCTTGAGAGTATTTTCTCTAATAGAAAATAGACTATAGGCTTATCAAATAGGTAATAGGCAAATCACGAGTTATTGGGTTTTGGTTCTATATCAGATTAGTGAAAAACATATTGGTGATGAAATACCAAATTTCCGTCCCTTTCTCAGGCATATGTATCAGACCGGCCATTGCTCATCTTTTGGTTTACATTCTCTAACAAATATTAACTGTGAATCACCAGCTTGGCAGTATTTGCCATGGCGACAACATTCTGATAGAGATTTCCCTACGGCATCATCAAGGAGATGGAAGCTATATGTTAGGTCTGGCTCATATACTAGATAAGGGACAGATGCGGCGCAGAATGGAGCGAGCCAGCGGAGCGGAGCCGAAGCATCTGTCCAATTGGGGGGAGTTTCGCTGTGGGTTGGGGGTGTGGGGGCAACGCTTCTGCAGTATGGTACATCTGTGTTTTCTTCTTGATTTGTGTCCATTCTTGCGATTTCTTTGCCCTAAGATTCTCAACACTATAAAACCCAATAAGAATCTATGACAAGTAAGCTAGGAAACTACGAGTCTAGACAACATTTCTGGCTATCCTAAAACTCTCATTCAACGGCGTAAAATTATTTGGCAAGACATCGATAATCGTGATTTCAACATCCTAATACAAGAGACTTCCCCCAACTCTCATTCTAGCGATTTTTGCTCATATTATAGGAATGACATATGTGTACAACATTATTTAAATGATTTATAAATATTTTGTCTGATACACAAATAAGATGAAATATATATTCAGTAAATAATGATTTTAATAGAATGCTTATATGATGGAGTCACCCCTTTGGGGTACTAGTGAATGAACACTAAAGTATCTATGCATGTAAATGAAAAAAAGATATTGATATTGAAGTACCTTAAATGATACAATTTTTAAACGGTGCTCATGTGACTGTTGTACCGATACAAAATAATATTGGTATGTTATTGATATAGTAAGATTCATTGAATAACATCAAAAGTATATTGACTTAATAAAACTTAACTTAAATGCATGTTATTTTTATTTTATCATTGTATTACTGTAATTAAGAGATATAAATATTCACTGGCTTATTGAGCACACTATTATTCTTAAGCTAATTTTTCATGTTAATTTAAGTAATTAAAAGATGAGTGATAGAATGAACAATGTTTATAGAAGACGCAGACAACCAGTACCGAGATAAATTTAAATATGCTGCATTAATTTAATTTGATTAGTGCCTTTTCATCTCTTAAATTGTAGATGGATATAAAAAATTTAATTCCCACCATCTGACCGACTATACCAGTCTTGATTAATTCTAAGTGTCGGGTTGGGTCGTGACACCATCCTCGTATGGAACCGAGGACTTAAATCCCGATCGTAATGGAAACCGCTCTTGGCACTGGAGCGCTACTCCAGAGTCTTGCTTTTCCATGCACTCTGTATGGAGTCATTCTACTAGGTGTTGGATTGCCTATCTTGAGCATTGAATTTCTATTCTCTTTATTTCCGAAGCTGAAAATGAACACACCATAGCGCAGCTAGGACTTCTAATCACTCTGTCCAGATAAGGATTCAGCACTAGGCTAGAGCACTCCCTAGGGCGCTGCCCTTTGTCAGGCGCAGGGGCACCCCCCTTGGGTGCTAGATTCTGCTGCAGGACACTTCTTCAAGGCCAATTAGGCATCTCACACACACCACATATTTCTTACAAGCATCTCTACAAGTGAAGTTAGCAACAATAGTTCCAACCATTACACCAACTTCAACTATAACAAGGAGTAGAATTATATAATGAAGTCACATATCAGCTATGCATTATTGCCAATACTTTGTGCGTGACAGTAATGCTTCTATCCCATTTTGCTCTACGAGTACATTTAGGGACTGTTTTATTTGCTGAAAAAAGGAATTAAGGGCAAAAGAAATACATACAAAAGTGAATGTAGTATGTTTAAGAGTAAATATTGTTTGGATAAATACAATATAAATGCATGAATTTGAATTTTTATGTTTGGGTGAGCATACAGAGACTGTTGTATAAAACTCATGAGCGGTGGTTGGCGGCGGCAGCAAGGCCGAGCAGCCGATAACGGTGGTAGGGGATAGTGGCACTGGACGGCCGACAATAGAGAGATAGAACGGCTGGCGTCTGTGCTGGAGGAGACATGGGGCAGGCAACTATTACCTATGGTGGTGGGTAACACTTCACACAAGCGGTGTACTTAAAATTCACCTGTCCCATGAATTCCAAATACAATGAGATTGAACTAGGAAGTGATTTCTAAATGCATTAAAATTTTACATTGCATTTGATTTTTTCTTCCGACCAAATACTAGGATTTTTAAAACCCTTACATTCTGTTTACAGTGCAATCCTTATTCCATTGATTAAATAGCAGCTTAGCAAATCTCTCTCTCTCTCACACACACACACACACACACACACACACAAAACATGACCTAAAAGCTTATCATGAGGAATGAAAAGTATCNCTTAGCAAATCTCTCTCTCTCTCTCTCTCTCTCTCTCTCTCTCACACACACACACACAAACACACACACACACACACAAAACATGACCTAAGAGCTCATGATGAGGAAAGAAAAGTATTAGATAACTCATTCCATCTCTACGCCTCTTGCAGCTTTCGTCATGAATTCCAAGAATTGAAGAACGATGCAAAAGAAATTCCCTATCCAAGCTCCACTCCAACACAACCCGCTCAGACCTGTACTTCCATCGGCATAGAATCACCTCTCTTTTATTCACACAGACCCTGCCTAAGCTCCTTCAAATCCCCAATGAATGAAGGCTAAATTTGCTGTTTAAACACAGAAACTGTAAAGCTCAAAATAGTTGGCTAATGTTGCCGTGATCTTCCCTTGCCTGCTCCGCATTATTGACCATGCTTTTTGAATTTAGTCAAGCATAAAAAACCTTAGAATGAAAAACATGATTTGCTGAAAATAAAAATAAAAAATCAGATGAACCTCAATCCAAATTGCTATGACAACAAATGAACTCAGCAAAGCTGTGTCGTGANATGATTTACTAAAAAAAAAAAAAAAAAAATCAAATCAACCTCAATCGAAATTCCTATGACAACAAATGAACTCAGCAAAGCTGTGACATGAAATTGTGAGTACTGTGACTGTATCATGCTGACCAAGATTAAATATCATTGTAACTCGGCAAAAACATAAGGTGGTTTATGTATGCTCATTGTCAAGAAGTACCTCATTTCTCTGTTTCTTCTCATGACTGAGAAAAGCAAGGCTAGTGTCGAAGTCTTGTTGAACAACTTTCCTGTTGGGAAAACACAATATTGCATGAAGAGCCCAAAAGTGGCACTAACAAATTACCCTAAGGAAAAAAAAAAAAGAAATGCAAAGGGAGGCGTGGGTGATATAGTTCCTATATCTGGCACGTATGTAGAATAGCATCAATTTACTCTACTTTAGTAACAGCCTACAACTAATGCATGCACATACGTTTTATACAATAATTAAAATTCTAGTAAATGATACAAGGCTTCGCAGGTACTATGGATTTGCTTTTAAGTCAACATTACAATAAGATGAAAACCAATAGAAAACAAAATATTTTCAAGAGGTGTAAGAAGAGAAATAATATTGTTTTTGACAAGTAAAAATGATCCTAAGAGAGTACCATCAATCAAATACAGACAAGTAGGACACATTCATCAAAGAGAGAACCATCAATCAAATACAGAGTTAACAATGATATCTATTGACATGGACACATAAATAATGTCCCTAGCATGTTGTAGAGGGAGCCGCAGGCTTCTTCCACGATGCCCTTTGTCTAGAACAAACCGGTCCAAACTCAGGAGGGCCGATTGGCTCTCCCACGAGGGATTAGCGACATTTTTCCATATCCCATCATAGTTATCTATGACTTATATATGTGATTCTTGCTTTTAGGTTTGAAGGTTTTTTCTTGAAACTTCTGTCGGTAAAGCCTTTTACACCCCTTTTACCCTCCTAAGGATGTGTCCTACAGTGAGAAGGTGCTCCGGTTGAAACTCATCCCGAGATGGTGTGTATCCTTCTTTCATATGTTGCCACCCCTTCCAACCCCTCTACTGCCCACTTTTGCCACCCTTCCTGTCTACCTGCTGCTTGTCGGTGCCCCTTCTAGTCCACTTGTTATTTGTTGTGATTCCTTTGAGCCCTTTCCTTGCTTGCTACTGCTCCTATACACCCTCTTTTGCTTGTCATCCAACGGCCAGATAGCGTTACATGCCTTACTCCCCTTGTTGTCACCACCTTACCATCGCCCTTCCGGCTTCCTTGCAGCTATTCAGCCGCAAGCCAGCCTTCTAGCTGTCCTAGACCACCTTACCACCAACAACTCTCAATTTCCACCACCTCAAACATCAATAAACTACCTTAAAACCTCACCATAGTGGGTATTTGTGTTTGTGTCATTATTTTTCCTATTTAAAGTATCTCTTTGATTGTAACCTTATTTACTTTTGAGTAATAAAAATTAATTTTCCCTATTGTGATTTGGGCTAAATTCGATATTCTTTAGTATCAGAGGAAGTCTAACCCTAGTCCTAACTTAGGGTTTCTAGCAGCCCCATGCTCCAAACCCACGTCCACGAAATAAAATCTTTATGTTGTCCATTCCAGTACACTGTTCCACTACCTCCAATCCAAAGTTTAACCATGTCATAAAGGAGACACATGTTGAACTTACCCAAAAAGAGATACAGCGAAGAATCCATCAACTTCAAGAGAAACTTCCGGGGATTGATGATAAGACCTAGGGAAAATTACGTCAATCGTGATATGAAGAGTCAAATAAGAGAAAGAGATGAGAATATTTACCCCTTCCAAAGGGAGGACTTCAGTGATGAGAAAAATAGACCAACACACTTTGAAATTCATTACCAGAGGACGCCGAGAGAGGAGGAGACATATGAATGACAGAAATTTCAAAATTAAATTAGATATACCGGAGTTCAAGCAGGGATGGATCCAGATAATTTCATCAAATGATTGCAGTCGGTTGAGAGAAACTTCAAGTACAAAGGGTTATCGAAAGAAAAAAAAGGTAAAGCTCATGACCAAAATAAAAGGTACACTTCTTTGTGGTGGAAAAAAATTTGCAGAGGCAAAGGAAAGAAAGAAATGACAAGATCTACAGATGAGAGAAGATGAAGAAGATGTAGAGGGAATACTTACCTCCTCACTACCGTCAGGATATGTTCCTGGGGTCCATCACCTACATCGGAGAAACTTATCAGCAGAGTTCACGACATAATTTGAGCCGCTTCAAATAAAATGCGAGTTAGTCGAGCCAAAGAAACATACTATAGCCATATATAAAGAAGGTTTGAAGCCAACTATCAATAATGTTGTTCAATTATCAGAGACATCCCCAGTCATATTCCCTGACATGGTTGAAAAAGGAGAACAGAATCAATATTGACGAGAGGTATCTTGTAAAATTTTCAATTGGAAGCCAGTTTCAGGACCAGCTTTTGGTGTGATGTGTTGCCCATAGATGACTGTCATCTTTTACTGGAGAGATCATGGTAGTTTGATCGTAAGATTCAACATGATAGTATAGGAACACCTACAAATTCACCAAAGATGACATGCACATAACCCTTCTACTTTATGCAAAGTTCGAGATCATAGGTACCCTTGCAAGCAGAGATGTATTGGTAGGATTAGTCTTGGTGATGATAGAGAACCACGAGAGACAAGAGCCAACAACACACATAGGATAAACAATACAGAAAGAGTTTCAAAACATCCTATTTGCTAGCTTACCACCCCGGCTGCCACCATTTAAAAAGGTTCAGATTGTCCTTACCTCAGATGGGGCTGAACTATCCTTGGGTTCTTTTCTTTGGAAAATTCAACAGAATACACTGGGCACGAAATCCCAGTTCAAATTGATATGGTACCCCCAGATGGTTAGACCAATATGGATATTTGCTCCCAAAGTGGAGAAAACTCCTTAAGTGCTTTAGGGGATAACGTAGTCGCAATGGGATCGGTGCTTTTTGGACTGCAGTCAATAACCGCTAAACCCCAGAAGATAACAACTCCGCTACTTTTAACTTGCAGACATAAGCTTCAACGAATAAGGTCAACGCTCCCCCAATTTTGGGAGATTGACATGAGCACAAAAATAAAGTCGCAGGCTCACAAATAATGCCACTGGAGCGGCGTAGAGGGAGCTGCGGGTTTCTCCCGATATGCCCTTCATCTGGACTGAACTGATCTAGAACTAGGAGGGTCGATTAGTTCTCAAACAAGAGATTTGCACCTCCTTTCCATAGGGGGATCCGATCATAGTTATCTAAGGCTTATATATGTGATTCATATTTTTAGGTTTGTAGGTTTTTGCTTGAGATTTCTATCATTAAAGTCTTCGATGTCCGATTTCCCATCCTAGAGCTGTATCTAACAACAAGATGGAGCTACAACTATAACTTGTTCTACGGTGGTGTGCATCATTCCTTCCTCAACTTGTTGACGCCCCTTCCAAACTCTCTACTGCCTGCTGCAACCCTTACAGTTCAACAGTGCTTGCCGACACCCCTGCCAATGCACTTATTGCTTGTTGTTGCCCTTTCCAGCCACTTGTTGTCACGCCTATCCACCCTCTCCTTGTTGTCTAGTTGTCTATCAAACCTACATCCCTACTTTTGCTAACACCGCCCTCCCATTGTCCTCCCGCTTTCCTGCAGCTATCCAGCCGCAGGCCGTCCTTCCCTAGCTGCCCCAAAACCACCCCACCACCCGCAACTCTCAATTTCCACCACCTCAAGTAGCAACCCACCATCTTTGAACCTCGCTCTAGTGGGTATTTGTATTTTGTCATTGCTTTTCCTATTTTAAGTTTCTTTGATTGTGACCCTATTTACTTTTGAGTAATAATATTCGATTTTCTCTACTGTGATTTTGGTTAACTCTTGTATTATCTATTTTAGAGAGCACACCAATAAGATCGTTGAACAGAGGTGCTAAAAAAAGAGTGTTCATAGAGAGTGAGTATTGTTAAAGAATCAAAGAAAGGTATCTATAAAATGTATTAATATAAAACATTGATGCAATGAAGACAGAAGTCATTGGTGTAGTCCCAGTTGGAAAATAAGGAAGATCACAAAAATGCACAAATCTATGAGAAATAAAAGAGTCCAAAGTGCCTCGGCGGTTAACAACAATTTGTATGGGTTGGTTAGCAACGAAGAGGCCAATATCATGAATGGAGGTGAGTATGGGACACCTTACTAGGAATAGTAATTGCAAAGTTTGAACACTAGAAATACAATGACAAGTAAATTAATGAGGTGCAAAAGATGACAATGATAATCTTCATCAGCAAAAAGAGACATTCATAGAAAGGAAAGATGAAGATTTGCATAGCTAAGGATAAGGGACTGTCAAGGAAAAAGTAATAGATTTGTATTTGCAAAGTATGTTAACGAACAAGTTGGAAGGTTTCAAGATAAGGCCACAATAGAGTTTAGAGGTGGAGCAGGCAAAAGGCAAGATTGGTGAGCTACAGCACAACAACATCAACTAGTGTTATCCAAGTGCAAAGCACAATGTGATGCACAAGATTTTAACCCAAAAGCCAAAAGGCAAGATTGGTGAGCTACAGCACAATGTCACAGACTACTAATCTTAAAATTTTCATAATTAGATTTGTAACCCTAAAAGTGTAAGACACATCATTCCTAGAGCTAGATTTAAGAATGATCTTCTTAGGCTTTTTTTTCTACATAATTAACACTAAATCTAGACTCATTCAAAAATTTTGAAACAAATATATGCCTTAAATTTTCTTTTTGTTTATATATGTTGATAAGAGTGAGTAATGAAGTTGTAAGATGAGAGATACATGGTCTGACCAATTTTGCACCACTAGTATAATTTTTCATCATGTTAAGAACAAGCCCATGGTTGTATAAGTATCAAGTTAACTCTAAAGTATTTTTTATAATATTTTTTTTGCTTCATCCATCTTTAAAATATCCTTCAATATAAAATCAAGACAACGTGAAGCACAATGTTTCCATACATGCGCGACCTTTTTTTCCATTAGTAATTTGACCAATATAAACCAAAAAGGTATTCAAATTCTTCAATTTAAGAAAAATATGTATTTATTTAAATGTAAATAAAATAAATTACGGACCTACAAGAACATAACTGGAGCGATTATATATAACCACTTGAAGTAATTGTCTTTAATTTTTTATATCCATGCATCTAAACGTTCTAACAATATGTATCTAAAAATTCAAAAAATTTCACCGCAACTTTGCATTTTCAGATGCATCCATGATGAACTCAAAAAATAGTGTCTGATAAAGAATTAACAAAAAGCTTTTATTATGAGACATGAGAGGGCATCCCTTCTATTCCGAATTTTTTTACAATTTTTCATATCATTCATAGTTGACTCCAATTCCTTTTTAAATATAGGAACTCCTAGCCATGATAAGATGGTGGTCCAAGGCCTACTCCATATTGTCCAATTATCTCAACTATATTATCAAAATTTTCCAACTTTGAAAGGGATTCCTACTTGATAAATCTATCTAACAAAATTTTGTATATTTTTTTCTCTGATACTCTTATCCACATTTTCTTTAATTCTCATCTATCGCATATATTTCCTTCTAGCAATTTTCTTTCAGGTTCTTTATATAGAAAATTATGCATTAAATTTTGCATTTTGATACAATATTACCATCTGATAAAAAACAAGAATCAAAGGCTCTTTTACCACAGTGCAAGGGTGGTTCAATATTTGTTCCTTCAATTATATCAATCACTTTCCCATTGACTTTCATATACAAATCATGCGTGATCCAAAGATACTTTCTAACTCTTTAATTACCAATGAGCTCATTTCTCTGATCCAAAGATACTTTCTTACACTTAATAACATTACTTCTTATTAATGTATTGAAAGTATCAATCAGGTGTTCAGCTTGAGAAATACTTCCATTTGTCT
>JXCR01137839.1:233670-259898 GCA_002079205.1 Phalaenopsis hybrid cultivar | reverse complement strand
TCTTTCTTGTCATAATAACCTCAAAAATATGCAGTCGAAAGATTGATTACTTCTAAATCTTCAAATTCAGGTTTTAATTTAAGTTCTAAGTGAGTTTCCTGCCAAAGCTGCAGTAGCCCTGTCTACTTAATGCATTTTCAAAATTCTACATAAAAAAGAAACAGAAATTTGATGGATTCAAAATCAGAAATACCAGAGTGCTGCTAATTCTTATTAAACACGGATCCACCAATCAATGTAACAACTTAGAGGTTGCCAGGATTAACGTAGCATATAAACAGCCACAAGAGAACTTGATCATGCAGCCAACCAATATTTGTTTTGGTTCCTTTTTCTGGTTTTTTTTCCTCTTTTTTTTTTTATTATCGTATTATACCTCTTTCCAAATAAATATCTCTTCCGGATCATATATATGATCCAAAGAAGCGAGGAATCCGAGGACAAGGACAAATGACCAAGGAGACAAAAAAGAGAAAGAGCGTGGAAAATCTATGTGCGAAAAACTTCGTGTGATGGGACAAGAATGTACGTCCAAACAGAAACGGACAGAAACATCTTGATCCAAATATCCACAAAAAACAACCTGCATATAGTAACCAAACAAGAGACCTAAATTTATAAATTTATTCTGGGGTCAAGAGCTCTCCCAAAGAGATATATCTCATTTGGTCAATTACATCTTGAGGTTGCTCAAGAATACTCTCGATGGCAGGAGTTCTGCTTGCAATTGAGTGACGACTAGCAAGTCACCAAGATTAGTTTATTTCATAAGAAACATCCTGACGGCTTTCTGAGCTCTCGCTAAGCCACAGAGCAGCGAGTCAGTCTCTCACGGTCCCAAATAGGCAGCGGCTCAGAGGCTATCGCCGTGAAACAACCAAGGTTGTACTAAGCCGTAAAGGCAGAGGGTGAATCGTCATAATTCGAAAAGGGAAATGATCTATCAGCTAAGTGAGGTCCGTCAAATGATATTGACGAAGAGTCAAAAGAGCAACAAGGCCCAATAGGGGTAGTCAAAGGGAGGAGGGATTCCTAAACAGGTAGAGGTAGCCGGGTCAGAATACCACAGATCCGTCATCTCAGGCTACTAAGACCCTAAGTCTACCTTGACATGTAGTCGACCCAACACGTCTAGAGATCCTCAGTTAATAATCCATGAATTGCGTCGTCCACAGAGACCTCAGTAGCTCTAAGGTCAAAGGAAAGAAACTATATTCTATGACTATCAGGAAGAACTCCAAAAGATGGGACTTATACCCTCCAAAGTGGCGAGGATGCCACTAGAAAGAGGAGAAAATGAGGATCAATTACAAAGTTGGAAACACTCTGCACAAAGGGCTTTTACCCTGCCTGGGTCGAGGATGCCTCTAACATCCTAGACGCACTAGCCAACCACCTAAGTAAAAAGAATATGCTGGGCTAGTCGGATTAGAAAAGCACGGGAGACTCCTCAGGTATATGCAAATGATGCTATTATCTAGAACAGTCCTTAGATTTTCTGAAGACCCTCTTAGACATGATGGGGTGTACGGCTATGCATGCAACCCGTTTTAAAAATCAGCCCGAAGGCAGTACAAGAAAACTAAAGCACTTTTCAAAGATTCAGACATTTAAATCCTAAAATTTTGATTATCTTAATCTTTTCTCATTAAGATTATTTTAAAAAAAAATTATCAATTCTAGAGATTAGAAAGCTGAAGTTATATTTAGTGATGCATCCCATATAAACAAAAAAAAGGGGGAAAACAATCCAAGCAAGCAAATATGCAATAACAATACAAGAACATCAGAATATATAAAAAATACGGTGTCACTAGGTCAGCAACATTTCTCAGTAAAAATATAAAAAGCAGTTAGGCACCGCATAAACATACATGTTCCTAATTCTATACAAGAATGTAAATTTAGACTTAAGGTACGAGACACAAGTCTGCTGCTCCTGGTCCCTCGTCATGAGACTCAATGCATCGTACGCCTCATAGCCTGTGCCCGTGCTTATACCCTAGTTCCAATACAAACTCAGTTCTAAAACTCTATCAAATACATGATAAAATAAAAGACTCAAGCTACACAAAATGCTTAGCACAAGTTAACATGCAAACACATATGAGCCATGTCTGGCAGGAGGAGCTAAACAGTGCTTGCAAGAAAGGATTAGTATTGAAATCATTACGTGCTCCTTTACTAAACTTGTGTGTGTATTTAGGCATGACTCTCTACGAAAGACCGACCTACTATGATGACCAAAAGCACAATTAAAGGAGCTGCCATGATGACCAAGCAAGACAGAACAATAATCAAGTGCGAAAAATGCTACCTAGCAACCTAGTCCAAGCTTAGCACACAAATTTAACGAAGATTGTCTTAACCAACATCTAAGTGCACAAAGTAGTCTCCGGGTACTTATGACTTTGACAAGGACACCACACCGCTCATCCTAAAGATCCAAGGAACCTAAAAGGTGGCACTCGGGATAGATTTTGAAAAATGATTAGCCTTACATATGGCCTAGTATGCTACATGCAAAATTTTGAAATTATGGCGGATGTATTAAGTAAAAAAATACATTTTTTTAGTTTTAAAATAAGGGTCATTAAATACGAACATGCAACATGCAGGACACCACACCAGTACTTATGAATTTGACAAGGACACCACACCTGTCCCATCCTAAAGATCCAAGAGACCTAAAAGGTGTCACTCAGGATAGATTTTGAAAAATGATTGGCCTAGTATGCTACATGCAAAATTTTGAACCTATGGCAGATATATTAAGTAAAAAAATACATTTTTTTAGTTTTAAAATAAAGGTCATTAAATACAAACATGCAACATGCAGGTGATATGAGTTAGATCTCTTTGATCCTTAGCACAATCACACTCGTGATAATCTCAATACTTTGACTCACATTATTCATCGGGATCGACTCGACAAGCAATGCTTGTTAAGGCATCGTGACCGACACAGGGTCACTCTTATATCAAAGGTAGCTCACTATCCATGCACGCATACAAATGCAAATGAAAGCAATCATATGATAGAGACGGTGAGGACTATGTCGTGGAGGCAACAACCCAAAGAAATGAGCGTGTTGTGGAGGCAGCGACCCAAAAGAATTGGTGTGCGTAGAGGCAGCGACTTGAAGAAATGGGTATGTCGTGGAGCAATGACCCGAAAAGATAGGCGTGTCATGGAGGCAACAACTAAAAAATAAATTTGTCGTAGAGACAGTGATCTAAAAGAGTCGGCGTCTCGTAAAGATAACCCAAATGATAGGTGTGTCATGGAGGCAGTGACCCGAAGGGTTAAGTGTACACGGGGTGCACTGACTCAGAAGTGAGCATATCGTGGAGGCAACGACCCAAGAATAGGTGGGTCGTGAAGGCAGTGACCCAAAAAGATGGGCGTACTGTAAAGACAATGGTCTGAAAGATGGGTGTGTTGTGGTGGCAACAATCCGAAAAAGTTGGTGTGTTGTTGAGACAACAACTCGAAAAATTGGGCGTGTCGTGGAGGCAGTGACCCGAAATGGTGGGCGTGTCGCGGAGGCAGAAACCCAAATGATGGGTGTGTCGTAGAGACAGTGACCCAAATGGTGAAGTGTGCACGGGATGCAGTAACTCGAAAGTGCTCATGTCGTGGGGTCATCGGCCAAAATAGGTGAGTCGTGGAGGCAGTGATCCAAAAGGGTGAGTGTGCCATGAAGGCAGTGGTCCGAAAGAATAAACATATCGTGGAGGCAACAGCTGGAAAGATGTCAGACTCCCGTTGGAATGAATCACACAAGTGAAGTGAGTACGTGAATACATACTCAGATGAAATTCAAACATGCGACACATGATCACTCAAAAATATGTAAGTGTAGAGGTGTGCATAGGAAATGATATGCTCATGACATGAAGCAGAAATACTAAGTATCATGCTCAAAGAGCATGACTACGAGCCATGAGCATACATGTTTGAATTTCATCTGAGTATGTATTCACGTACTCACTTCACTTGTGTGATTCATTCCAACGGGAGGTGTGCATAGGAAATGATAACGAAAGACTATGCGACAAATGATCACTCAAAAATATGTAAGTGTAGAGGTGTGCATAGGAAATGATATGCTCATGACATGAAGCGGAAATACTAAGTATCATGCTCAAAGAGCATGACTACGAGCCATGAGCATACATGTTTGAATTTCATCTGAGTATGTATTCACGTACTCACTTCACTTGTGTGATTCATTCCAACGGGAGGTGTGCATAGGAAATGATAACGAAAGACTATGCGACAAATGATCACTCAAAAATATGTAAGTGTAGAGGTGTGCATAGGAAATGATATGCTCATGACATGAAGCGGAAACACTAAGTATCATGCTCAAAGAGCATGACTACGAGCCATGAGCATATGGGGACACATGCTCACGAGGTGCACAATGAATTTCCCAAACTTGAATATGTTGGTGGAAGCAAACAATATCTGCAAGACAACGAAAGACTATGCAAATGTCACACGGGCAATGCTAATGCATGGCATGCACCATATAAAAAGCAAGGTTGACCGAGCTGATGCGGTAGGTCGAACCACGAAGAAATGTTGACAGTGTCGGGGCGACCGACCAAATCACGAAGAAAGGTTGACAGTGCCGACCTGTCGATCTACGAAAAAATGTTGACCGTGTCAGGGTGGTCTGTCGAGGTAAGGTGAAATGTCATCCAAGCCAAGGCGCCAGATCGAGGCAAAGTGAAATGTCGACCAGGCCAGGGCGGTCATTCGGTGCAAAGGAAAAATGCCAACCGAGTCGGGGCGCCGGTTGAGGCAATGTGCTAGCGCAACATGCTTCACGCAAAACACATATCGTGACACAATAAAACATGCAATGCGAACAATTACAATCGATTGCAAGCCACACTCATGTAACAATCTCACATAGGTTATTAGGTTTTCCCGTGTGGATATGTGCATATCTGCCTCCAACTATAGTGAGCAAGTACGAGAAATTTTTCCTCTCGATTGCTTGGAGGAACGATTCTCTGCCACCNCACACGCATGTAACAATCTCACATAGGTTATTAGGTTTTCCCGTGTGGATATGTGCATATCTGCCTCCAACTGTAGTGAGCAAGTACGAGAAATTTTTCCTCTCGATTGCTTGGAGGAACGATTCTCTGCCACTTGCAAAACAGACTAGCTACAACGCTTTTCCTGTTTTACAAGTGCAATGTTCTGATCCCTCCACAGAAGATCAAATATCGCTATAGCCGTGGGAAATTGAGATTCCAATCCACTAGGATTTAGGTCTAAGGTTTGCAACAGGAAGTCATTCGGCTTCGCATGGTATCGGCCACGAATGCGATTTCTCACATAGGGCCCCCTCTAGGATACAATTGGCCAATCAAATAAGTACACGGCTGTGTCGACAAGGACAAGTTCCCGTCGGCCAACCTGCCAAGCGTTGGCGACCAAAAACCTATGACGACATCACAAAGTTGANGGTCTAAGGTTTGCAACAGGAAGTCATTCGGCTTCGCATGGTATCGGCCACGAATGCGATTTCTCACATAGGCCCCCCTCTAAGATACAATTGGCCAATCAAATAAGTACATGGCTGTGTCGACAAGTTCACGTCGGCCAACCTGCCAAGCGTTGGCGACCAAAAACCTATGACGACATCATAAAGTTGGCCAATCAAAAAGCTTATGGCCAAGCCAACTAGTGTCGGCCGATCAACTCTCCTCGTGTGGGCGACCAAAACCCAGAACAACCTAGCAAAGTCTACTCATAGGGCTGGCTAGAAAAGGATATGCAAATGTTTATAGTCTTGCCAACGTTGCGGTTGAAGAAGTCCCTCATCGTGTAGGCAAAGCTCTCCAAAGGGAGGAGTNCAGAACAACCTAGCAAAGTCTACTCATAGGGCTGGCTAGAAAAGGATATGCAAATGTTTATAGTCTTGCCAATGTTGCGGTTGAAGAAGTCCCTCATCGTGTAGGCAAAGCTCTCCAAAGGGAGGAGCGAAGATCGTCTCATCTCTTTTTCACGTGTCGGATGAAGCTCTCCTTTTAGGGAGGGATAATGTTTTCCTAATGTAGGAGAAGCTCTCCTTCTGAATGAAGAGATGAGGTCTTCTCCAATGTAAGTTGAAGCTCTCTACCAAATGAGGAGACTCTTTGGTTCCAAGAAGCTATTCTTCAAGAAAACCTCTCACTCCCACCCCTCTTCTAAGAGACTTGATAAAGGAAAAAGAAGATGATCTTCTCACTAAAAATGAAGAAGAGAAGAAAAGTGGATAAAGAAATGGGGGAAATGAGGAAGAAAAAAGGCTTCCTTGCTCTCAGTTTTCTCCCTTTAGCTCTAGATCAACTCCCCAACTACGAGCTCCCCACTCCTATTTTCGGATTGGCCACTTACTACACCAAAAGGCCAATCAAAATGGAGGGAATTTTCCCTCCAATGCTTAAAATATAATGGAAATTTCACATATCATTCACCCATAGGTTCCTAGGGAGGTGGATGCCACATGTCGCACTTCCATTTGCACTCCCAAGCTTATGATGATCAATAAGAAAGCAACCAAGAAATGGGGAGGAAAAAGTAAAATATTCCAGCTGTTAGGTTGTAGGCTTGGCGTGACCACACTTGAAATTGGCGTGGTCATGCTAGGCTAACGGGTTCAAACCCTAATTTTCCTTGAGGCAGGCATAACCACGCCCGAAACTGGCGTGACCACGCCCGAAACTGGCGTGGCTATGCAACATTAGCGGCGTAACTATGTCGTGCTCTCTATCTTGAGCAAGTTTTGGGGTTATTTTGGTGTGACCATGCGTAAACTGGGCGTGGTCATGCCAGTTTAAACGTATGGTCGAATGCCCTGGAGCGCGACGGAGGTCCCAGACGAGTTCCCTCGACCTCAGAAGATCCTGAATAAATGGGATATGATTTCTAACAATCATAAAAGGCCTGCAAACACACCATAACACCGAAATAACCCCTCGAAATAGTGAGCATTCCCAGACGGTGCAAAGTAGCCTGAAACCCTATTTCTCACCTAGTAACGTCAGATGGCTAGAGACAAGTTTAAATTAATGGGGTAAGGTTTCTAAACATTGGGATGATGTTAAACATGTCCCAAACCAACTCATTCCATGGTCAGTATACCCGGGTAGGGCAAAAAATAGGTACTGATCCTGGCTCTGTGCTCATGGCACGTACCAGGAGGTTTGAATGAGTATCATGAGCCTTCGGATGGTATGAAGGACACAAAGTCATCCTGAGTCATTCAAGTGGTTACCCAATGTGTAATATTAAAAATTGATGCCAATAGGAGGAAGTTTACCTTCCATAGAATAGGTCTAATGTGAACCTTGAAAATAGAAGGGCTTTAGCATATCTCAGAGATCATAAGATATTTATAACTCCTATGTGCATGTGCTGCATAGGGCAAATCAAAAAGGATTTTAGGTGATACTTAATTGTTGTGCCAAAACCCTATGTAGATTCCCAAGCCCCAATTTGAAAAATAAAATCAAGATAATAAAGGTCGTTGTCAAAAAGGAGGATCACGACAGAAAATAGTTTCTAAAGGTATTCTTAGTAGGGTCTTCTATCATCCTTAACTTGGGATTCACTACCTACTACTGCTTGTCCTCATCAACATTGAATTAAAGCAATTACCATCTATAACCACCTAGGAGCATTAATATTAGAAAGTATAAATCAGAATTATAAAAGATTTATTTCATTTCCTGAATAANTCCCAAGCCCCAATTTGAAAAATAAAATCAAGATAATAAATGTCGTTGTCAAAAAGGAGGATCACGACAGAAAATAGTTTCTAAAGGTATTCTTAGTAAGGTCTTCTATCATCCTTAACTTGGGATTCACTACCTACTACTGCTTGTCCTCATCAACATTGAATTAAAGCAATTACCATCTTTAACCACCTAGGAGCATTAATATTAGAAAGTATAAATCCGAATTATAAAAGATTTATTTCATTTCCTGAATATATTTCACTAATTGTGTTTCCTTTACTAAATACTTCCTTTTTATATTCCTTTCGCATTTTGGAGAGATTCCTATATGGTTTCTTTTTTTATATATGTAGTAATTTATAATGCATGAAGGTTAGCAAGGAATAAAATTCCTTCAAAATTTCAACTCAATATCAAAGGATTTCTCCACTTCCAGTCTTTAAATAATAAAACTACTGCCATCCATTCCATTCAAAAAGTTCGCGGAACACCTCTTCATGTTATGATGTCAAGATTCCCAGCCGCTCCTCTCTTCCATTCAACTTGTTTCTATGATTTGGCTAGATCGAGGAAGATAGACCGCAAGATCCTCTGATCTCGTTTGTGCATCCCTTCTGTTCCTTCCACGACACTACTACTGATCAAATCCTTTCGTTCAAATAGATCGTTCGAATCTTTTGTTTGTGCGTCACAGAACATATCATTCATGCATTGCAAAAAAAGATCGTCTTGTTCTTGCATTGCAGGTATATTCCAATTATTTGATTTTTGCAAATCAGCAAGTCGTCTCCTCTTGCATGCACAAGATAGCATTGTGTCATCTTGATCACAGTGCTTCGTCGGTCGTTCGACCCTTCCACTCAATCAAAATGACTAGCTCAATCATTCATTTATTTTAATCGACCAAGAAGCTCCGTTCGAACAGTCCTATTCAATTTGCTAAAACCACAAACAGTTTTGCTAAAACCACAAACAATTCATTTCGTGAATGGTGTGCATTTTGCATTCATATAAATCAAAATATTACAAAAGAGCTACAAAAGCTATACAAAAAGGTGTAGTATGGTAGGCATCAACCTCCACCAAACTCAAAAAAGTGGGTCACAAGTGTGAGCATCATAAACAAAAAAAATATCCAAAGCTAACCGGACACAAAAAATGGGCTTCTTTGTAACATTCTCTGTGGGTAAAAAAATAAAAGAACTTACTTGAAATAAGCAATGGAAGCAATATTGTGTTCATTGCAGCTTTGTTGTTACCATATCTTAGCATTTGTGCATCGCCGGAAGTAGTTGATGACAGTCTCATTATTCCCTTCAATGATGATTCCCTTGGTTTCATACAATCCAAGGCTCCAAAATGTTGCCAAAAGCAGTCAACTCTTCATAATTATTTAGTCCGTGCAATTTACTTAGCACATTGTGACCTCTCTGCATCTCCATCCTTGATCACAAGGCACTAGATTATAAAAGGCCCGCTCACTGAGAGCGTATAAAAATCGAGAGCAACACACGTTCCTCTAGTTTCTATTTGATTATCAAGTCGAACAAAGAAACCTCCTTCCTCCAGTTCATCTTTGCTCATCCAATTGAGCAGTCAAAATAAGGACCCTCCTTTCACTTCCGTTCGATCAAGAAATCTTCTTGATTCAAGCTTCATAATCTTATCATGGTCAAACATGATAGGACTTCTCAATCTTCTTTCTTAGAATTCACTCCAGATCCAAGTCTACATCTTCAGTCCCACCATATCTTTCAACAACAATTCAAAATTTAGCCCGTTCACCATGGTGCAAATTGAAATACTACAAAAATATATATAATAACTGTTCAAAACAAGCATCACAATCATCTACCGAACAACCTATCAACTTGTTAGCATACCAAGGTATCTCATCGCATGCCTTTAACTTTCAAAGCAATAAATTAAAATCTTGGCTAGTTGAAACCGGATCCACAGATCACATGATTGGAGGCATAAATGTCTTCAAAAGTTACAATTCACGTACCAGTCACTCTTTAGCTAACAAATGGTTCATACTTGCCAGTAGCAGAAACTGGACCACTCAAATTAACAAAGGATCTACATGCATACTCTATGTTTTATGTTCCAAAATTAAGTTGCAACCCAATCTCAATCAAAAAATTTACCCATGAAGTAAAATTTGTGACTAAATTTTATTCCAATTATTGTGATTTTTTAAGTAGTAGTTTTAAAAAAAGTTACTAGCAGTGCGAAGATGCATGGTGGTCTATACTTGCTCAAAGAAAATAACTTCATCCGTATAGACAGAGTCATCCTTCAAATTATATTTCTAAATCAAATTCAAATTCTATATCAATTAAAAGTTAAGTCATGTTAATTCATTGTTGCCTCCGTCAAAGAAATGTTTTCACATTTATTTATCACTAAAAAATTAAATATTTATCAATGTGAAAGATGTCAACTTGCAAAACATACCAGACATATATAAATTCCAAATTGCCTTCAATTTTTTTTTCTCTAATTCATAGTGATATTTGGAGAACCTCACCAAGTAAATAATATAATGGGGCAGGATGGGTTGTATCATTCATAGATAGTCACACAATAACATGAATATTCCTTATGAAAGAAAAATAGGAAACAACCACCATATTTCAATCTTTTCGTTCCATGATTCTCACTCAATTCCAAAGCAAAATTTAAATAGCTAAAACTGAAAAAATGCTATGAAATAATTTAATTTGATCCTTAGTCCTTATCTTTCTAAGTATAATATTATTTATACAAGTTCATTTGTGGATACTCAACAAAATGGTCACAATAAAAAATATATATATACACTTGATGTGGCCCGTGCAATTATGATGTTTAACCATGTGCCTAGATATTTTGGGGAGAAGTCATTCTTACTACCACATATCTCGTGAATAGGATGCCTAGTTGAGTCCAAAATTTTCAAATTCCGCATAATGTTCTCATGAAATCTTACCCACATCTAAACATTTTTTTTGACTTGCCATTGAAGATTTTTGGTTGTTCTATCTTTCTATTCACATCCATCAACGACACCACACCGTTTGATCCTGAGTCTCTCAAATGCATTTACCTTGGTTACTCATCCAATAAAAAAGGNCTTTGGTTGCAATGCAAAGACGTGATTGTTAAGGTATGTTTTGTCATTGTCTTGTTGTTGACATAATTGGATAATGTAGTTAGGTACGCGAATAGAGCAAAAGTCACCAATGTTGAATTATTGAGAGCATATAGCAATTGTGTTTATTGATGGAGAGTGGTAATCGAAGGGGCTTGCTGAGGTGTGAGGTCACAAAAAAAGCAAACTTGGAGTGGTAGGGTGTGCATGTGCTACATGGTTGTAGTAGAAGGGTGAGAAGCTTGAATTATTGTGTCCAACTCATTAGTGATACTAGAGATAGAGAATGAGATTGGATGCAATTTAGGCAAACAAAGGCCTAAATAATCTATAGGATCTCATAACGAAGGGATAGAAAAGTGTAAAGGACTGCAACTTCACCGATATATCTTACTAGTACAAGCCTTTAGATGTCTATATATAAGGAAAAGATAAGAAAACAACAAGGAAATTTAATAAAGGAGAATATCCTAAAGAAGGAAGAAATATTAGACTAGTAAAAAACATATATTACCATAAATAAATTAGCATGTGTAGTCATTTATATAATGTGGCATCAACTCTTTGGGGAAATAGAGAACTCATCACGGACACTCAAATTCACCAGTATTTAATGTCATCATGAATAATCAGCAAGATATTCAAGCGACTAGGAAACTTACGGTTGACAAAGATGGGCCGGAAAATTTTGGTAGTGATCAATGTCATCAGAAACAAAGCTACAACGATGTTGGCGTTGTTGATTAAGCTGCAGATGCAGTTCAGCAACCTTCTTTTTCAATCTAGCAACATCTGCTTCAGCAAGGGCAATCTCCTCGAGTTCTGCCCTCGTCTTCAAATGTAGATATAACAATGAATTTTCATAAAATTTTAAATAAGAAGATTCAGTGAAGTAGCAAATAGAAAATTAGTACCTTAGAATCCATGCTTCGGGAACTAGAAAATTGCCCAGAAGACATGCTTAACCCAACCTCCAGGGCAGCTTTCAGATCCCTCTCAGTTTGTAGCTGCTCTTGCAACCTTGATACCTAAAAGATAATTGGAATATGATATGAATCATAGTATCATTGAAAAAGAGACATACAACAGAAATGAAATTGACAATACTTGTAAGCAAGTCTTTCTTGTCATAATAACCTCAAAAATATGCAGTCGAAAGATTGATTACTTCTAAATCTTCAAATTCAGGTTTTAATTTAAATTCTAAGTGAGTTTCCTGCCAAAGCTGCAGTAGCCCTGTCTACTTAATGCATCTTCAAAATTCTACATAAAAAAGAAACAGAACTTTGATGGATTCAAAATCAGAAATACCATAGTGCTGCTAATTCTTATTACACACGGATCCACCAATCAATGTAACAACTTAGAGGTTGCCAGGATTAACGTAGCATATAAACAGCCACAAGAGAACTTGATCATGCAGCCAACCAATATAACCTAAAGGTAGTTGTTTTGGTTCCTTTTTCAGGTTTTTTTTCCTCTCTTTTTTTTAATTATCGTATTATTTCTCTTTCCAAATAAAAATCTCTTCCGGATCATATGTATGATCGAAAGAAGAGAGGAATCCGAGGGCAAGGACAAATGACCAAGGAAACAAAAAAGAGAAAGAGCGTGGAGAATCTATGTGCAACAAACTTCGTGTGATGGGACAAGAATGTACGTCCAAACAGAAACGGGCAAAAACACCTTGAGTCAAATGTCCACGAAAAACAACCTGCATATAGTAACCAGACCAGAGAACAAAATTTATAAATTTATTCTGGGGTTAAGAGCTCTCCCAAAGAGATATATCTCATTTGGTCAATTACATTTTGAGGGTTGCTCAAGAATACTCTCAATGACAGGAGTTCTGCTTTCAATTCAGTGACGACTAGCAAGGGTGTCACCAAGATTAGTTTATTTCATAAGAAACATCCTTGACGGTTTTCTGAGCTCTCGCTAAGCCACAGAGCACCTAGTCAGTCTCTCACGGTCCCAAATAGGCAGCGGCTCAGAGGCTATCGCCGTGAAACAACCAAGGTTGGACTAAGCCGTAAAGGCAGAGGGTGAATCGTCATAATCAGAAAAGGGCAATGACCTATCAGTTAAGTGAAGTCCGTCAAATGAAATCGATGAAGAGTCAAAAGAGCAACAGGGCCCAATAGGGGTAGTCAAAGAGAGGAGGGATTCCTAAACAGGTAGGATAGCCGGGTCAGAATACCACAGATCGGTCATCTCAGATTACTAAGACCCTAAGTCTACCCTGACTTGTAGCCGACCCAACACGTCTAGAGATCCTCAGTCAATAATCCATGAATTGCGTCGTCCACAGAGACCTCAGTAGCTCTAAGGTCAAAAGAAAGAAACTCTATTCTATGACTATCAGGAGGAGCTCCAAAAGATGGGACTTATACCCTCCAAAGTGGCCAGGATGCCGCTAGAAAGAGAAGAAAATGAGGTTCAATTACAAAGTTGGAAACACTCCGCACAAAGGGCTTTTACCCTGTTTGGGTCGAGGATGCCTCTAACATCCTAGACGCACTAGACAACCACCTAAGTAAAAAGAATATGCTGGGCTAGTCGGATTAGAAATGCACGGGGGTCTCCTCAGGTATATGCAAATGATGCTATTATCTAGAGCAGTCCTTAGATTTTCTGGAGACCCTCTTAGACATGATGGGGTGTACAGCCATGCATGCAACTCGTTTTAAAAACCAGCCCGAAGGCAATACAGGAAAACTAAAGCACTTTTCAAAGATTCAGACATTTTAATCCTAAAATTTTGATTATCTTAATCTTTTCTCATTAAGATTATTTTTAAAAAAATTATCAATTCTAGATCTTAGAACGCTGAAGTTATATTTAGTGATGCATCCCATATAAACAAAAAAAATGGGGAAAACAATCCAAGCAAGCAAATATGCAATAAAAATACAAGAACATCAGAATATATAAAAAATACGATGTCACTAGGTCGACAACATTTCTCATAAAAAAATAAAAAAACCAGTTAGGCACCGCATAAACATACATGGTCCTAATTCTATACAAGAATGTAAATTTAGACTTAAGGTACAAGACACAAGCCTGCTACTCCTGGTCCCTCGTCATGTGACTCGATGCATCGTACGCCTCATAGCCTGTTCCCATGCTTATACCCTAGTTCTAATACAAACTCAGTTCTAAAACTCTATCAAATACATGATAAAATAAAAGACTCAAGCTACACAAAATACTTAGCACAGGTTAACATGCAAACACCGAGCCATGTCTGGCAGGAGGAACTAAACAGTGCTTGCAAGAAAGGATTAGTATTGAAATCATTACATGCCCCTTTATTAAACTTGTGTGTGTATTTAAGCATGACACTCTACGGAAGACCGACCTACTATGATGACCAAAAGCACAATTAAAGAAAAGGCACTGCCATGATGACCAAGCTAGACAAATTAATAGTCAAGTGCGAAAAATGCTACCTAGGAACCTAGTTCAAGCTTAGCACACAAATTTAACGAAGATTGTCTTAACCAACATCTAAATGCACAAAGTAGTCTCCGGGTACTTATGACTTTGACAAGGACACCACACTGATCCCATACTAAAAATCCAAGAGACCTAAAAGGTGTCACTCAGGATAGATTTTGAAAAATGATTGGCCTTACATATGACCTAGTATGCTACATGCAAAATTTTGAAATTATGGCGGATGTATTAAGTAAAAAAAATACATTTTTTTAGTTTTAAAATAAGGGTCATTAAATACGAACATGCAACATGCAGGATACCACACCAGTACTTATGACTTTAACAAGGAAACCACACCGGTCCCATCCTAAAGATCCAAGGGACCTAAAAGGTGTCACTCAGGATAGATTTTGAAAAATGATTGGCCTTACATATGGCCTAGTATGCTACATGCAAGATTTAGAAATTATCGCGGATGTATTAAGTAAAAAAATACATTTTTTTAGTTTTAAAATAAGGGTCATTAAATACGAACATGCAATATGCAGGTGACATGAGTTAGATCTCTTTGATCCTTAGCACAATCACACTCGTGATAATCTCAATGCTTTGACTCACATTATTCAACGAGATTGGCATCGTGACCGACACGGGGTCACTCCCCTATCAAGGGTAGCTCGCTATCCATGCACGCATACAAATGCAAATGAAAGCAATCATATGATAGAGGCGGTGAGGACTATGTCGTGGAGGCAACAACCCAAAGAAATGAGCGTGTTGTGGAGGTGGCGACCCAAAAGAATTGGTGTGTCGTAGAGGCAGCGGCTTGAAGGAATGGGTATGTCGTGGAGCAATGACCTGAAAAAATAGGCATGTCATGGAGACAACAGCTCAAAAATAAGTTTGTCGTGGAGACAGTGATATGAAAGAGTCGGCGTCTCGTAAATATAACAACTCAAATGATGGGTGTGTCGTGGAGGCAGTGACCCGAAGGGTTAAGTGTACACGGGATGCACTGACTCGGAAGTGAGCATATCGTGGAGGCAACGACCCAAGAATATGTGGGTCGTGAAGGCAGTGACCCAAAAAAATGGGCGTACTGTAAAGCAATGGTCTGAAAGATGGGTGTGTTGTGGTGGCAACAATCCGAAAGAGTTGGCGTGTTGTTGAGGCAACTCGAAAAAGTGGGCGTGTCGCGGAGGCGGTGGCCTGAAATGGTAGGTGTGTCGCGGAGACAACAACCCAAATGATGGGTGTGTCGTAGAGACAGTGACCCAAATGGTTAAGTGTGCACGGGGTGCAGTAACTCGAAAGTGGGCATGTCATGGGGTCATCGGCCCAATAAAAGGTGAGTCGTGGAGGCAGTGATCCCAAAGAGTGAGCGTGCCATGAAGGCAGTGGTCCGAAAGAATAGACATATCGTGGAGGCAGCAGCTCGAAAGATGTCAGACTCCCGTTGGAATGAATCACACAAGTGAAGTGAGTACGTGAATACATACTCAAATGAAATTCAAACATGCTACACATGATCACTCAAAAATATGTAAGTGTAGAGGTGTGCATCGGAAATGATATGCTCATGACATGAAACGGAAACACTAAGTATCATGCTCAAAGAGAATGACTACGAACCATGAGCGTATGGGGACACATGCTCACGAGGTGCACAATGAGTTTCCTAAACATGAATATGTTGGTGGAAGCAAACAATGTCTGCAAGACAACGAAAGACTATGCAAATGTCACACGGGCAATGCTAATACATGACATGCACCATATAAGACGCAAGGTTGACCGAGCTGACGCGGTAGGTCAAACCACGAAGAAATGTTGACAGTGTCAGGGCGACCGACCGAATCACGAAGAAAGGTTGACAGTGTCGGCCTGTCGATCTACGAAAAAATGTTGACCGTGTCAGGGTGGTCGGTCGAGATAAGGTGAAATATCATCCAAGCCAAGGCGCAAGATCGAGGCAAAGTGAAATGCCGACTAGGCCAGGGCGGTCATTCAATGCAAAGGTAAAATGCCAACTGGGTCGGGGCGCCGGTTGAGGCAATGTGCTAGCGCAACATGCTTCATGCAAAACACATATCGTGACACAATAAAACATGCAATGCGAACGATTACAATCGATAGCAAGCCACACTCATGTAACAATCTCACATAGGTTATTAGGTTTTCCCGTGTGGATATGCGGCATATCTGCCTCCAATTATAGTGAGCAAGTACGAGAAATTTTCCCTCTCGATTGCCTGGAGGAACGATTCTCTGCCACTTGCAAAACACACTAGCTACAAAGCTTTTCCTGTTTTACAAGTGCAATGTTCTGATCCCTCCACAGAAGATCAGATACCGCTATAGCCGTTGGGAAATTGAGATTCCAACCCACTAGGATTTAGGTCTAAGGTTTCCAACAGGAAGTCATTCGGCTTCGCATGGTATTGGCCACAAATGTGATTCCTCACATAGGGCCCCTTCTAGGATACAATTGGCCAATCAAATAAGTACATGGCCGTGTCGACAAGTTCCCGTCGGCCAACCTGCCAAGCATTGGAGACCAAAAGCCTATGACGACATCACAAAGTTGGCCAATCAAAAAGCTTACGGCCAAGCCAACTAGTGTCGGCCGGTCAACTCTCCTCATGTGGGCGACCAAAGCCCACAACAACCTAGCAAAGTCTACTCATAGGGCTGGCTAGAAAAGGATATGCAAATGTTTATAGAGTCTTGCCAACGTTGCGGTTGAAGAAGTCCCTCATCGTGTAGGCGAAGCTCTCCAAAGGGAGGAGCGAAGATCGTCTCATTCCTTTTTCATGTGTCGGATGAAGCTCTCCTTTTATCGAGGGATAAAGTTTTCCGAATGTAGAAGAAGCTCTCCTTCTGAATGAAGAGATGAGGTCTTCTCCAATGTAAGTTGAAGCTCTCTACCAAATGAGGAGACTCTTTGGTTCCAAGAAGCTATTCTTCAAGAAAACCTCTCACTTCCACCCTTCTCTTCTAAGAGACTTGATAGAGGAAAAATAAGATGATCTTCTCACTAAAGATGAAGAAGATAGAAAAGTGGATAAAGAAATGGGGGAAATGAGGAAGAAAAAAAGGCTTCCTTGCTCTCAGTTTTCTCCCTTTAGCTCTAGATCAACTCCCCAACTACGAGCTCCCCACTCCTATTTTCGGATTGGCCACTTACTACACCAAAAGGCCAATCAAAATGGAGGGAATTTTCCCTCCAATGAATAAAATATGATGGAAATTTCACATGTCATTCACCCATAGGTTCCTAGGGAGGTGGATGCCACATGTCGCACTTCCATTTGCACTCCCAAGCTTATGATGATCAATAAGAAAGCAACCAAGAAATGGGGAGGAAAAAGTAAAATATTCCAGCTGTTAGGTTGTAGGCTTGGCGTGACCACGCTTGAAATTGGCGTGATTATGCCAGGTTTCAAACCCTAATTTTCCTTGAGGCAGGCATAACCACGCCTGAAACTGGCGTGATCACGCCCGAAACTGGCATGGCTATGCAACATTAGCAGCGTAACTATGTCGTGCTCTCTGTCTTGAGCAAGTTTTGGGGTTATTTTGGTGTGATCATGCCTAAACTGGGTGTGGTCACGCCAGTTCAAACGTATGGTCAAATGCCCTGGAGCACGACNGGCATAACCACGCCCGAAACTGGCGTGACCACGCCCGAAACTGGCGTGGCTATGCAACATTAGCGGCGTAACTATGTCGTGCTCTCTATCTTGAGCAAGTTTTGGGGTTATTTTGGTGTGACCATGCGTAAACTGGGCGTGGTCATGCCAGTTTAAACGTATGGTCGAATGCCCTGGAGCGCGACGGAGGTCCCAGACGAGTTCCCTCGACCTCAGAAGATCCTGAATAAATGGGATATGATTTCTAACAATCATAAAAGGCCTGCGAATGCACCATAACACTGAAATAACCCCTCGAAATAGTGAACATTCCCAGAAGACGCAAAGTGGCCTGAAACCCTATTTCTCACCTAGTAACGCCAGATGGCTAGAGACAAGTCTGAATTAATGGGGTAAGGTTTCTAAACATTGGGATGATGTTAAACATGTCCCAAGCCAACTCATTCCATGGTGAGTATACTCGAGTAGGGCAAAAAAACGGTACTGATCCTGGCTCGGTGCTCATGGCACGTATCAGGAGGTTTGAATGAGTATCATGAGTCTTCGGATGGTATGAAGGACACCAAGTCATCCTGAGTCATTCAAGTGGTTGTCCAACGTGTAACATTAAAAATTGATGCCAACAGTAGGAAGTTTACCTCCCATAGAATAGGTCTAATGTGAACCTTGAAAATAGAAGGGTTTTAGCATATCTCAGAGATCATAAGATATTTAGAACTCCTATGTGCATGTGCTGCATAGGGTAGATCAAAAAGGATTTTAGGTGATACTTAATTGTTGTGCCAACACCCTATGTAGATTCCCAAGCCCCAATTTGAAAAATAAAATCAAGATAATAAATGTCGTTGTCAAAAAGGAGGATCACGACAGAACATAGTTTTTAAAGGTATTCTTGGTAGGGTCTTCTATCATCCTTAACTTGGGATTCACTACCTACTACTGCTTGTCCTCATCAACGTTGAATTAAAGCAATTACCATCTATAATCACCTAGGAGCATTAATATTAGAAAGTATAAATCCGAATTATAAAGGATTTATTTCATTTCCTGAATATATTTCACTAATTGTGTTTCCTTTACCAGATACTTCCCTTTTATATTCCTTTCGCATTTTGGAGAGATTATTATATGATTTCTTTTTTTTTTATATATGTAGTAATTTATAATGCATGAAGGTTAGCAAGGAATAAAATTCCTTCAAAATTTCAACTCAATATCAAAGGATTTCTCCACTTCCAGTCTTTGAATAATAAAACTACCGCCATCCATTCCATTCAAAAAGTTCGCGGAACACCTCTTCATGTTATGATGTCGAGATTCTCAGCCACTCCTCTCTTCCATTCAACTTGTTTCTATGATTTGACTAGATCAAGGAAGATAGACCGCAAGATCCTCCGATCTCGTTTGTGCACCCTTCTGTTCCTTCCACGACACTACTACTGCTCGAATCCTTTCGTTCAAGTAGATCGTTCGAATCTTTCGTTTGTGCGTCACAGAACATATCATTCATGCATTGCAAAAAAGGATCGTCTTGTTCTTGCATTACAGTTATATTCCACTCATTTGATTTTCGCAAATCAACAAGTCGTCTCCTCTTGCATGCACAAGATAGCATTGTGTCATCTTGATCACAGTGCTTCGTCGGTCGTTCGACCCTTCCACTCAATCAAAACGACTAGCTCAATCATTCATTTATTTTAATCGACCAAGAAGCTCCGTTCGAATAGTCCTATTCAATTTGCTAAAACCACAAACAGTTTTGCTAAAACCACAAACAATTCATTTCGTGAATGGTGTGCATTTTGCATTCATATAAATCAAAATATTACAAAAGAGCTACAAAAGCTATACAAAAAGGTGCAGTATGGTAGGCATCAACCTCCACCAAACTCAACAAAGCGGGTCACAAGTGTGAGCATCATAAACAAAAAAAAATATCCAAAGCTAACCGGACACAAAAAATGGGCTGCTTTGTTACATTCTCTGTGGGTAAAAAATAAAAGAACTTACTTGAAATAAGCAATGGAAGCAATATTGTGTTCATTGCAGCTTTGTTGTTACCATATCTTAGCATTTGTGCATTGTCGAAAGTAGTTGATGAGAGTCTCATTATTCCCTTCAATGATGATTCCCTTGGTTTCATACAATCCAAGGCTCCAAAATGTTGCCAAAAGCAATCAACTTTTCATAATGATTTAGTCCGTGCAATTTACTTTGCACATTGTGACCTCTCTGCATCTCCATACTTGATCACAAAGCACTAGATTATAAAAGGCCCGCTCACTGAGAGCGTATAAAAATCGAGAGCAACGCACGTCCCTCTAGTTCCTATTTGATCATCAAGTCGAACAAAGAAACTACCTTCCTCCAGTTCATCTTTGCTCATCCAATTGAGCAGTCAAAATAAGGACCCTCCTTTCGCTTCCGTTCGATCAAGAAATCTTTTTGATTCAAGCTTCATAATCTTATCATGGTTAAACATGATAGGACTTCTCAATCTTCTTTCTTAGAATTCACTCCAGATCCAAGTCTACATCTTCAGTCCCTCCATATCTTTCAACAACAATTCAAAATTTAGCCCGTTCACCATGGTGCAAATTGAGATACTACAAAAAAATATTTAATAACCGTTCAAAACAAGCATCACAATCATCTACCGAGCAACCTATCAACTTGTTAGCATACCAAGGTATCTCATCGCATGCCTTTAACTTTTAAAGCAATAAATTAAAATCTTGGCTAGTTGACACCGGATCCACAGATCACATGATTGGAGGCATAAATGTCTTCAAAAGTTACAATTCACGTACCAGTCACTCTTTAGCTAACAAATGGTTCATACTTGCCAGTAGCAGAAACTGGACCACTCAAATTAACAAAGGATCTACATGTATACTCTATGGTTTATGTTCCAAAATTAAGTTGCAACCCAATCTCAATCAAAAAATTTACTCATGAAGTAAAATTTGTGACTAAATTTTATTCCAATTATTGTGATTTTTTAAGTAGTAGTTTCGAAAAAAGTTACTAGCAGTGTGAAGATGCATGGAGGTCTATACTTGCTCAAAGAAAATAACTTCATCCGTATAGACAGAGTCATCCTTCAAATTATATTTCGAAATCAAATTCAAATTCTATATCAATTGAAAGTTAAGTCATGTTAATTCATTGTTGCCTCCGTCAAAGAAATGTTTCACATTTATTTATCACTAAAAAATTAAATATTTATCAATGTGAAAGATGTCAACTTGCAAAACATACCAGACATATATAAATTCCAAATTGCCTTCAAATTTTTTTTCTCTAATTCATAGTGATATTTGGAAAACCTCACCAAGTAAATAATATAATGGGGCAGGATGGGTTGTATCATTCATAGATAGTCACACAAGAACATGAATATTCCTTATGAAAGAAAAATAGGAAACAACCACCATATTTCAATCTTTTCGTTCCATGACTCTCACTCAATTCCAAAGCAAAATTTAAATAGCTAAAACTAAAAAAATGCTATGAAATAATTTAATTTGATCCTTAGTCCTTATCTTTCTAAGTATCATATTATTTATATAGGTTCATTTGTGGATACTCAACAAAATGGGTCACAATAAAAAAAATATATAGACACTTGATGTGGCCCGTGCAATTGTGATGTTTAACCATGTGCCTAGATATTTTGGGGAGAAGTCATTCTTACAACCATATATCTCATGAATAGGATGCCTACTTGAGTCCAAAATTTTCAAATTCTGCATAATGTTCTCATGAAATCTTACCCACATCTGAACTTTTTTTTGACTTGCCATTGAAGATTTTTGGTTGTTCTATCTTTCTGTTCACATCCATCAACAACACCACACTGTTTGATCCTGAGTCTCTCAAATGCATTTACCTTGGTTACTCATCCAATAAAAAAGGAATAAATGATCCTCTCCAACCACTAGGATAATAAACAACTCCATGGATGTCACAATCTTTGAGAATAAATTTTATTTTCTCAAATAAAAAGAGTTCAGGAGAACCTGAGGGAATATTGTAATAGTGATCTCTTTTCAATAATCCAACCAATTTTTCTTTAACTGAACCAAATCATGTCTCTCAACCAGCTCCACTTGTCTCTAGTCCACCTTAACCAACTTCAGTTGGAGAACCAAACTTTGTCATAGAAACTATCTCAATTTTTTCTACTCCACCTCAAAATGACACTAATGATCAGGAATTTTGTATCTATACATAAAGAAAAACCACTGAGCATTTAGAGGATACTTTGTAGACACAGAACTGTCAAGAGCTAGAACTAAATCCTTCTGATAATCATAATGATATGATTCCTCTACTCGTGACTCTCTTACACCGATGTAACCAATTGCAAATATGAAAGGTATTCGATGGTGCACTGGTTATCCAATTGAAAGATATGTAGCCTATCGGAAGTTATCACCTTACAGAGCTTTATGAAAAATCTTGACAACGTGCAAGTTCCCAACTCTATCCAAAAAGCTCTAAGAGTTTCAACATCAAAACAGGCAGTTGAGAAAGAAATTCACGCTCTAGAAAATAATAGCACATAGACACTTACAGAGTTGTCGCATGAAAAAAATCATGTAGGTTGCAAACGGATATTCACGGTCAAATACAATGGTGATGAAAGTGTAGAGTTTCAAAGCCAGACTGGTTGCAAAGGACTTCATGCAGTCATACAAGATTGACTATAAAGAAATATTTGCACCTATAGAAAAAGCTAAAATGGTTCAGACTCTACTCTCTCTTGTAGTAAAGCAAGATTGACCTTTATACCAACCTGATGTCAAAAATACATTCTTGAATGGCAACCATGATAAAGAAGTCTACAAGAGTATACCTTCAAGCTTGAAAATTAAGTCCAACAACAGACAAGCTTGCAAGTTAAAGAAGCCATTAGATAGCTTGAAGCAATCTTCCTTGTACTTGGTTTGACAAGTTTAAATAAGGAATTGTCCAATTCTAGAGGAAGTACAACTTAGACCTATTAAGAGAAATTGTTGTGTTTGGGTGTAAACTGGTTGACAAAACCATGAATTCCAACAAAATGTTGAACATAAGTGAAAAAAAAAGTCCAGCTGAAAAAGGAAACTATTAAACACTTGTGGACAAACTACTTTGCAAATCACACACAACTTGAAATTGCATATTTAGTCAGTGCAACAATCCAACACATAAATAATTCAAATAATGATCATTTGTAAGTGTTGAACAGTATCCTGAGAAACTTAAAGATGACCACTGGAGATGGTTTACTCTTCAAAAGGTCTAGAAACCTTGAAATTGATATATATAGATGTTAGCCAGGTAGAAGAAGCAACTTATTAGAAATCAACCATCAGATATTGTTCATACGTCTAGGGCAATCTCACACATGAAGTAAGAAAGCATGTTGTCTCATGAAGTAATGCATAATCTGAATATCATGAACTTGCACTAGAAATATGTGAGAGAATATGGATTCAAAGGCTATTAAAGAAACTTAAGGTTGAGATAAAAGACAATTAAGATGTTCGGTAAAGGCCAAACAACTATTAGTATAGTCAAAAATCAAGTGCATCATGACATAACAAAACACATGGAGATTGGCCGACACTTCATCTCAGAAATGGTTAACAATGAAAATTTTCAACTCGGCTATGTTCCTACACGACTTCAAACTACAAATATACTCACCAAAGCATTACCAAAGGTTAATCAAGAAGAATTGAAATTTAATCTTGGTTTATACAATATATGCAACTCAGGTTGAGGAAGAGTATTGGAAATTGCCAAGTCACATTATGAAATCACTTGTGGATTCCTATTCAATTTCTTTTCTTTGTTATATATATGTAGCAAAATGCAATGCAAAAAGGTTAGCAAGTAATAGAACTCTTTTCAGATATTTTACAATTAATGACAAATACATTCATATCAACTCCTAAAAAGATAGCAATGAAATACAAACATACAATAATTTAATGCTGCTTAATGTTAAAAAAAAACTTTAAATGTTGTATCATCGTATGAAATTAAAAATGCAACTTCAGATGAGTGTATTTCAAAATATCAAATCTTTTTTTTTTTTTTTTGCCTCTAACCAGAAATTCCTTAAAATCATGTTGGTAGAAATGCCAAATTGTTGATCTATTGATCTGTGTGTGATAAGAAAATACATCTAAGCATTTTCATTGAGAAGTAGAGGACTAGACCTTTTTAAGTTCTTGCTTGAAAAATGAACTATGCATGGCTCATGCATCATCCAAGGTATGTCATTGAAATAGAAATGGCATTTCCGATTCTATTTCTCCTGACCAGCCCACCGTGGAATCTTATTTACCTTAATTAGAAATAGTATTAGAGTTATTCTCAAGTTATGTTTGTCTATAACAGATCATCTAGCCAACCTATTCACTTTCTTTTCTTTGTTATATGCATGCAGCAAGGTGTAATATAATAAGGTTAGTAAGTAATAACGTTCTTTTTAGAATTATTACAATTAATGACAAATACACTCATATGAACTCCTAAAAAGTAGCAATGAAATACAAACATAAAATAATTTAATGCTACTTAATGTAAAAAAAATTCTTTAGACGTCGTATCATCCTATGACATTAAAAATGCTACTTCAGATGAGTGCATTTCAAAAGCCCAAATCACAATTTATTTTATTTTATTTTGCCTCTAACGATAAATTCCTTAAAATCATGTTGGTAGAAATGCCAAGTTATTGATCTATTGATTTGTGTGTGATAACAAAATACAACTAAGAAATTTCATAGAGAGGTAGAGGACTAGACCTTGCTTGAAAAAGGAAATATGCATGGCTCATGCATCATCCAAGGTATGTCATTGAAATAGAAATGACATTTCCGATTCTATTTCTCCTGACCAGCCCAACATTGAATCTTATTTACCTTAATTAGAATTAGTATTATATTTATTCTCAAGTTGAGTTTGTCTATAACAGATCATCTAGCCATTCTATAGGATACATCCTTTTTTAAATTATATCTGTAAAACCCGCCCCACAGCTCCACACTATTAAAGTTACAAGCTATATTTTTAATTATGGAGCTTAGTACTGATGCAGAGAACAAAGGCGACTAGATTCAAACCCTATATGAGCAAATGAGAAGGTAATTTCCAAAGCAGAACACCATATATCAAAGATCGGCTAACAAATCAAGAAAAATTATAATCTTCATGGAAGGAGGCATGGTGTGAATCAGACTTAATGAGAGAGCCATCTTGTATGTTCATTCAATAAACGCAAGCAAAGAGCTCATTTAAATTTCTCAAAAGTATTAATCACAAATGCAGGCGTCATCATATGTTCGTCCCAAACTGATACAAGAAATAGAAAAATCTTTTCGAATTTGTTTTTCCTGGTTTAGAAATTTCACCCTAAGGGTTAGCTCGCCCCCTTAGGGGTCATACCATAAGTAAAATTAGTATTAAGACTATTTTGCATTCGACTTAATATGTTGATTTAGAACCTGCTAGGAATTATTGTTTGTGTTATGTGTTGTTTCAAGATTGTTTTCCATTTTTCTCTCTATTCTGAAAGATGTAGCCTTTTTCTCCTCCAAGTAGTGAGACTAGATCAAGAATAGGTAATAGAATCTTATGACATTTGTATAGGCTGACCTAGTTACCGACCTCTTCCACAATTTTGCTTTTCATATGGAAAACGACAGCCACTGTCTTTTCTCCAAACAGCCTTATTTCTCATATTTTTCTCCTTCATTTTCATCTAGCAACACCCCAACATCTTTAGGATCCATCAACACCATCTTCGAACTCTAGATCGGTGTCAGTGCAAAAAAATAAAAAAATAAATAAAAATAAAAATAATGCAAGTGAGATAATGCATAAAGTTACTCTCTAGGACCAACTTAATCCTCTTTCGTAGGTATCTATGATGATGAACTCTAAGGTAAAGGACACCGCATCTTGTCCTTAAACTAATCAAATTATTTGAGAAATTGCTGGATAGGTGTGTAAAGTTCTTGACACATCAGGTGGATTCCTACTATTGGAAGGAAATAATATTAAGTAAGACTTTGTCCTCATAAGTGGGGATATCACTTTCCTTCGTTTGTTCATTATGTGTATTCTTTTGTATGTCTATATATAATCCCATGTATTTAGTAGATCAAGGCAATAAAATGTGCATACCCTTAACATGATTTCCCAATAACGTAAACCTTGCATACCCTTAAAATGTGCATACCCCCCCC
>JXCR01137839.1:210500-233528 GCA_002079205.1 Phalaenopsis hybrid cultivar | reverse complement strand
CCTCCCCCTCCTAAAAACACAAGCCCATCCAATCAATCCTTATATGCGTAGGCCACTTACATGCATGCCTGCACTACAAATGCTTGTGGCTCTATACTCGCTGCGGCACAACCAGTTTGCTTCTAAGAATCGGGCAGTCGTTGTTCAACACTCATGTAGTATTCTTATTGCTCCAGACATGAGTTTTCCCTTCTCTACACATTTCACTACAACAAAACTTTGAATTAGCAATGAGAAAATCAACTAAATGTTCGAGGCGACATTATTGATAAAATTTGTATGAAATTCTGCCAAAAATGATTGCAAGCTTTTCCCATAAAAATTAAATGAAATAACAAATTTTAGTGAGCATTTATTACTGTAATTCGAATAATAAAAAGATAACACACAAGTTGTTCACCAAAAAATTTGAAGGCAAGGGTCATTCTATATGATTCCTGAAATACATGTCAATCTTTTGTAACTTTGATTTTTGCTATGTGTCCATGTGAATAGTGAGTTCTTCACTATGATTTATCATGATAACATGCTTCTTTTGAGAATATATCGAGATTTGATATTTATGATATCCATTTAATTAAATCTTAAAGTTATAAATCAATTGACTTAGAACTATATTGACAGTAGTTAAATTTCAACTCTAATGATAATAAAGAACTTAAAAATACACAGACCAAGGATCTATATCATTCAATCAAGGCACACAGTTCAACGCTCTACACCATTAGATTAAGGCACACGGATTGAGCTTTTGTTGCACGTGGATCAAAGCTTTGATATCATGTATGAATTAAGCAATACCCTTATTGTACTAGATTAGCATGCACTCATCTTATTATGAAGATTGAATAGTTTTGGTACTGGGTGTATCTCCATCTCTTTCACTCTTCAATGGAAATGATCAATTTCTCAAATAGCTCGATATAAATGACCAAATGAGTTATATTCATCAAGAATTTATCATCTAAATACAGCATGAGAATATCCTAACTAAATGTTCATAAATGTAGAATAAAAAAATAGCGAAATGAAAGGATTTACTCATAAATTTCTTGAAGAAAAAGGATATAGCCGCTTTTTTAATTTTGAAGTAGATGTCCATGTTCTAAATACAAAAATCAAACAAGCATAACACAAAATAAAATTAGAGATGATTTATATTAGAGGGAATTACAACCATAACATTGGTTTTGGTTGTCATATAACACAATTAAATCAATAAAATTGGAAATATGAAGAAGTATTTTTTTTTTTCAAAATTGGCCCAAAAATTACAAAAGCTAATGAAGAAGCTTCTTAACATTGAAGCCCCAAGATATTATAAATTGTTACATGCAACTCAAAAACTATTTAGAAAACCCCCCAAAAACCATAACAACACGATAAAGAAAACATAAACCAGTATTGACACAGCCTAGACTCACTAAAAATGCCTCAAGGGTCAACACATTTTAGCAAATTTTCCCATGACATGATAAAATTAGGCAATCAGGCAATAAAAAATGCCCTGTTCAACATCCAACTCACCATTACTGAAGAAATACTTGAAACCAAAGAATGCTATAAAATGTCTTAAAAGAAGAAGCAAATCATAGCACCATGCAGCATGCACCTACTAATTACAAAAAATAAATGCTCAAATATATTAAAGATTTTTAAAAATAGATCTTATGAAATACGAATAAACACACATACCATACTAACCACTCCAAGCTTCACCACAAGCATGCCTACATTTAACAAAACAAAGCAGAATAAACACCACATTTTGTGTCCAACAAATCTGCACCTGAAATAAGTATTGTGGGCTCCGAAAATTAATGACTGCTCCTCGATAACACTCTGAATTTATTTTTATTTTTGTTTTGTTGAGAAGCGTTGAATTTTCAGAAGACAGATTAAACCATAGATAAGACACTACACAGAGATTTCACCCTCATTTAGCGAGAACTTTTTGATATGTGGTTCGAGGTTTCTCTTTTGATCTGGGGTTTGAGGTTTCTCATAGGCGCAAGCCCCTATGGTTAATTACCCATCTCGATAACAGGAGAGCATTTCGATGAATACTAGTCAGTATTAAGTGAATATCTAACAAAAAATAGCAGTAGACTTAGGATTTAGGTTGTAGAATTCATCAATTGAAGCTTAAAGCGAATGGTGGGGAATGAAGACGAAACTCGAACAAGATCTCATAGTTCCATCATCTCGGGTCATCATGGTCACTGATCTACTTAGTCAACGGAGGAAGTTGATCCAACATGAGAAAACGATTCTTGTTGGAAACCATGGATTGCGTTTAAGAAATCATTGAAATTTGAGATGGATAATTGTCTAAGAGGACAATTTTAAATCGACCTTAGCGAACAGTTGTGTCAATCAATTGTACCCAAATGAAAAATTAAAAGAGAAAAAAATTGTTAGGAAACACACAAGATAAGGTCGTGACTGTAATATAATGGTGCATTTGGTAGCAACCACACGGTCAGAGGACTATGGTCGTAACCATTATTTTGTGGTGTAATTTGTCGACAACACTACGTGGATAGAGGACTTGGGTCACATCCTTACTAGCATGCAATTACTTCAATTGTGAATATATTGATACATTTGATATGACATTCACTCTTTGTGAGTTGAAGTTAATCAAAAGTTTGTCACCCTCGACAAACTACTGCATGGGTTGATGGAATTTTGTTTTTAGCTTTTAAGTGATTAAATTTTACTTATTTATTAATTGATTATTTTGAAAAGCTTGATTTTAATCTAAAATCAACACGACTATCATCAGGGTCTTGAACATTTTAAACTTTTTATATTTAAAGGGGGACATTTAGTTTTGTTAATTTAAGCTTTTAAAAATATAAATCTTATTAACTCCAATCCTTATATGTAGGAGGATCGGACTAGTGAGATGATTTGGAGGTATAAATTTCTATTTTAGATTTGGACGTTTATTTTAAAACTACTAGACTCATCAACTTCAGTCCTTACTAGGAAGAGGATCGGACTAGGGGGTGGGACTTACAACCCTGCCCTATAGACAAAGAGACCTGATTAGCTCGCACAACATTCTCAAACGAATTAGTTGAACATTCAACACATTGGTTGAGGCACATGCGGGCGTTTAACTTTATGTATAATTGATTTTTTTATATAACCACCTTAAAGAATGCATAGCTCAGGAATATATCAAGTGTTACTCATCTAAGCCTTAAAAGTATGGCTCATATTTCAAGATGTTGCATTTTACTTAAAGAGATAACCACAAATCTTATAAATTTTTATGTTAAATAAACTTAAAATATTTGCAAAAGTATTATGATTTTAGGCTTTGAATGCACTGTCTACTATTCACTTGCAATCATGTTGTGAATCTGAAGGCGGGATTGAACATATAAGTCATAGTTTAATATTTAAGAATGACATTCATATTCTTGAATTCAAATCTAATTTATGCATTCATATTTGAGTCAATTTGTCAGCCCGAACACTTAGATCCAATCAAGCTTTAGCCCGAATTTGGAAAAGTTGATATTAAATTTAAGTTTAGCCTCCCAATTTATGACATTTCATATTTTAGCAAAGCTTACTAGCTTATCCACTCCAAATTATGATATTTTATTTAAGTCAAACTTACACCCTTAGCCCCTCAATTTATAATATTTCATATTCAATTCATTTTGCAAACACAAATATTTCATTTTAAAGTTATTTACAACTCTAAAAATATGCATTTAGTTTCATTGCAATTCCAAAAGTTCACATTTTTAAATTTCTTACAAATCCAAATCACCTGAAGTTCTCGCAGCCTCCCAGTGTCAACCCCCAGTTTGGGGGCAAGAGAGAACACCAACCTTCTCAGCTATATTTCAACAGACTCCTTTGTCAGTATCATGAGATACTATAGCAGGGGATCAAAAGATTATTTAACCAGTGATCTCAAAAAATGTGAGGGATCTTCAATGTACCTGCAGAAAATTTCAAATCACAAGCAGAGAGTTCCCCCAATTTTAAAAATAATTCTCCATATGAATTTATGATTTCCCTGCCTAATGGGTATTTTGTTCTCGAATGGAGATTTTTTTCTCAAAAAATTGCCCGTTGCCCCAATATTATATCTTTCCAAATGAAGCAGTAATATTGATGGCGGTAATAACAGGGGTAACATTGTTGAAAGCTCGCAAATCAAGCATCAAATTAGTCCATATAGCACTCCAATTAATTTCAGCTAATATGGGCACCTTCTTCAAATACTTATGCATAGATCTAGACTACTCCTCAAAGTTGGGAACCAGGACAGCAGAAAACCCTTGCAATGCCCTCAAAAGCCACATGAGAGCTTCATATGAATGCACTTTGTTTGGCTTATTTAAAAGCCGCTTCAAACTTTCAGAATCACCTTCCAACCAATGTACTTGTAGCAGCTTACCAATCTGGTGACCATAAGTATTAGTAAGAAACAAAGATTGTCATTCCAAAGTAATGATCCCTTCGAGATCCATCTTCTATACGATCCATTGCATCTACCATCCTGATAAACATTCCTTAAATGTCCCATTTTATCATCCTTCGATGCATCGCTCCAGGATGTCTCATAAGAAACTGATGCCTTGGTCTAGTTCCTTAGCAGCAACATCAAGAAGTTGTACTGCAAATGAAATCTCTTCCAATGTATATCTACTAAGCTTCAATTGTATATTAGCATAAAGAATGAAATAATCATTCAACCCCTGTTCATGAGTTGTAGGCCAAAATGAAAAAATGATAACACATCAACTAAAACTATGTATCATATAACTAGTTTTAATGTACAAATCCTATATCTCTTATTATCTAACCATGTTCTTGATCGTTCTAACAATTTATTTTTAAGGAACATGCAGCATCCATCAATACCGTGCACATGAACCGTCCTAATACTAACCATAAAAAAGGTGNACAAATGTTTCACCCACAAGGCCAGACGCCAACTATAACATTCCCTACAATATTCCCAGTAAAAATGTATACAATAAAAAAATTATTACACCCTCTGAAACAAGTGGATTATCTTGAGAAATCTAGAGGAACCATCTATAATTAAAAAATAATGACTTGAAATAGTATAATCTTCAAAATTGCAAAGGTAGAAAGGAAAATAATTCAATGACTACTTATTTTACTGCAATCAATCCATGCTGTTGAGTTCCCACAACAACTAAACTTTGATTTTTTATTTGATCTATGCTTAGTTGTTTCTCTTAAATATGACACTCATTAGGACACAATGGAGAAAAAGGATCCATGCAGCTGACCCCACTTAGTGAGAAAAAGGCTTGTTGTTGTTGTTTTATGCTTGGTTGTTTCTCTATTCACAAAAGATTGAGAATGGATCCTATAATGACAATCGCATATCCCTCAACAAAGGAAGCACGGCATAACAAACTATAGCTCATCAAATCATAAATGAATTAGTAATCACAAGCAATCATCTTAAGAGTTTAAGATTCTCAAACTANGTCATTTCAAGCCTCTGAATAGCAAGCCTAACATCAGTGCAAGTTAACTTAGTCCACAGCGGTTGAACTGAACAGTATAGTTGCATAATGAAAGAATCAGAGCATCCATCCAATTTGATATTATTATATTCTAAGAAGTTCGCTAAAAGTAGGTAAAATTTCAACTTCTAATTTGTTCTAAGGTTTAAAGTAGGCTCATATTATTCCTGATCTTTTTTCTTTTTCTTTTCAAAACAACAGCACTTTAATGCATAACCATCCTATGATAGAAATCTTCAAACTATAATAAAACGTAAAGAATGAAGGTCATTATTTTAGAGATAAATGAAAATATCCAGGTTTGAAGTATGAACTTGACAACTGAGTGAAAGGACCACGATAGCATAGTCTGAATTGATGTCATGTGACTTTATTTAAAAGTCAAACAAAGAGTATTTTAAAAGTTCTTTATGCCAAAAAATTATGCAATTCTTCCTTAATTTGAGTTTCATGTAGATTTTTTTCTTGAAATTAACTTTTCTAATATTTTCCTGTTGTGCATGAGTAAAGGTTATTAGTTGTTATTGAAGCACTTACTCCTCTTCACCAGATGAATCAACAGAATCCATTGAATGAGTTTTCCTAGCCTAAAAAATGACAACACAGGTTAATCAGGAAACCATACATAAATACAGCAAAAATGTTAAACCTGAAACCATTGTGAAATTTAAGAAAATAACATGATAACATGCATACATGTGTTCTTCACTTGAATTGGTGCAAAAGAACACTAATTATGGTGTGTAAATAGAGTATACAAGCGTTAAGTCAACATCTATTGATATGCATTAATGACCTCATACATACTAGGCACCCCCTTACTGGCAATCAACAAAATACAAATGTTTCACCCACAAGGCCAGACGCCAACTATAACATTCCCTACAATATTCCCAGTAAAAATGTATACAATAAAAAAATTATTACACCCTCTGAAACAAGTGGATTATCTTGAGAAATCTAGAGGAACCATCTATAATTAAAAAATAATGACTTGAAATAGTATAATCTTCAAAATTGCAAAGGTAGAAAGGAAAATAATTCAATGACTACTTATTTTACTGCAATCAATCCATGCTGTTGAGTTCCCACAACAACTAAACTTTGATTTTTTATTTGATCTATGCTTAGTTGTTTCTCTTAAATATGACACTCATTAGGACACAATGGAGAAAAAGGATCCATGCAGCTGACCCCACTTAGTGAGAAAAAGGCTTGTTGTTGTTGTTTTATGCTTGGTTGTTTCTCTATTCACAAAAGATTGAGAATGGATCCTATAATGACAATCGCATATCCCTCAACAAAGGAAGCACGGCATAACAAACTATAGCTCATCAAATCATAAATGAATTAGTAATCACAAGCAATCATCTTAAGAGTTTAAGATTCTCAAACTAGCAAGGAATGAAAAAGTTTGAAAGGTTTAACCGTAAATAATTAAGAGGGTACTATTTCTTCAACCAGGAAATGCTCACATTATTACGACCCCAAAAATTGGTGGTCCTCTTTGCATGATTATGTGAAACATTTAGCTTGGTCACGTGTCTATCCATACCATATTCAGCAGAATTAGAAGGGAAAAGAATGCTAGAATCTAATGATGACAAAATTTCCCCCATTGAAAGAGGAGTTTCACGGGAAGGCAACGCATTTGGGGAATCCTTTTTGGCCAAAGAGTCATCTTGGTTTGTTGGGCCATGTACATCATCATCTTGACAACCCCCAGCTGGTCTGGTCTTCGTTGCTGAATCTTTATTATCTGCAAGAGAATCAGCATCTGAATCATCGCCTGCAAACACCTGAAATAACAGTGAAGATTCTAATTTTAATGAACTTGAGCATGCTAAGCAAACTAAAAGAATAAACTGCATCAAAAATTGAAACAAAAGCTTAACCAATTTTTTTTTAAACAAAAATTTTGATTATCACAAAACCTTGAAATAATGAAGCTAAGGAAATGAATAGGGTTGAATGTTTAGAGGCCATTGGTTATATTATTTTTGTTTACATTTTTTTCATTTATTTTATTTATATCTCAATATGAAATAACACATGTTTGACATTTTAAAAATAAGTTGTTTTTATAATTGAATACTGTTTACGACAATTTATTTTGTAATCTGGAAGCAGGCAGTGATATCACATTTGAAAATGCAGCTAACCAAACAGAGGAGATGAAGCCGACTTTGCATGGGTTCATCACCAACCAGTGCGGGCCCGCCCAACAATGAGCATGGGGATGGCCAGGGTCTCATATTTTGAAAACAACAAAAACATCTAAAACTTATTTTGGGTGTTTTAAAAACAATTTGATTTGCTTTTAAAACAAAAAATGGTTATAAAAAAACCCTTACCAAACATGCTTTGTTTAAAAAAAAAAAAAAGAAAACAAAATGATATCAAATAGGAACTTAGTATCTAACCAATATTCTTGATAATCCATGTGGAAACCATGTAACTTGTAAAGAGGAATAAGCTAGTCAAAAGATTTGGAATTAATGAAGCATGTGGATGATTAATAGATGATAAATTGAATGGGAGATGCTGTCATCAAGATGCAGAAGCACAATGATTTCTTAGAAATTGTTACATCAACTTATCAAGGCATATATACCTTGTGGCCAGATTAAATAAATTGCCTTAACAAAGATTTATAAAAAAAGAAGAAGCACTCATTGGTAACATTATTAATTCAACCTTTATTTTTTAAAATTAAGAAAAAATAATAATACAAAAGATATTTTGTCTTCACATTTCTTAAGTTGTAGCTATTTGATCAGTTTTTCCCAAGTTTGGACCATATAATGAAAGAGAACAATGAATTATATCCATAATAATAACCATGCCAACAGCTGAGTACCAAAAGAAAACCAAATTGTTCTGTTGCAACTTCAAGGCATTTAGTGTTTATATAAAAGGGTGGTGAGCCACATTTGATTTAAACTGAAAAATCGAACCGAACAAGGCATATTGGTTGATTTGGTTTAGTTTTGAAATCATGGTTCAGATTTTGGTTTAGATTAAAGATTATTTATATTGTGGTTATTAGTTCAGTTTGAAAGAGAAAGAACCAGTTTAACCACGAACTCAAAATTATACCGCATTAAATCAAGTACACTATTTTTGGTTTCTTTGTCTTCATTTCCAATTCTCTTATGAGTTCCTCAATTTTAGTTATTTATGTTATGATTATTATACCCCATTTTGACTCCTCTAAATCAATCATGAAATGTGATATATGTGGTAAATAAAATTCCAACTAACACTCATCCTAACTTCACTAATCAAAATCAAGAAAAAAAACTAGTCTATATTAATCATCAAAAAATATATACTATACATTAATATCTTCCAATAGAACATCTAATAAACTTCATATGTAATTAATATATATTTAAAATCTTCAATTATATCAGGAAAAAATTTCTTCTATCTTGAATCTCCTCTTCTAGGCCCTAGTTAGAGATTGGTCTGTCGTTATTGTTCTCCCTTTTATTGTGTCGTGTTGTAACTCTATCGTTGTTTTTCTCCTTTTCATTCTGTTGTGTTATAACCCTACTTCTATATTAGCAATAGTTTACTTTTAGTGATCGGATAACTCCTGACTAGTTCTGGTATCATCTGATATCAGAGTTAGCTCAATCCTAGTCTTATCATAGCGTTCCTAGCATCTGCCCTACCCAAATCACCTCCACCTCCAATTCCCAACCCTACACATGTCATCGCGGAGAGATACATCAGACTCTACTTGGGAGGAGATTCAACGAGAAATTCATCATTTGCAACAAAGACTATCCAAGTTGGATGATGGAAGCCAGGAAGAGATTACCTTCGACCGTGATCGGGAGTCGAGAGGAAGACAGGGACAAGGATTTGAATCCGTTCCACAAAGAAGAACACAGTGATGAGAAATATCGACTACGTCGTTTTGGTATCCAATACTGGAGGAGACCAAGGGAAGAGACCACTTATGGGGATTAGCCTGACTTTGACATCATGATGGACCTCCCAGAATTTGAGGGAAGCATGGACCCAGATGCTTTTATCGACTAACTACAATCAGTCAAATGGATTTTCGAGTACAAAGACGTATCAAAGGACAAACGATCAAGATAGTTGTCATTAAACTAAAGAAGAATGTCGTCTTATGGTGGGAAAACCTACAAAGGCCGAGGAAAGGAGAAGGCCGTGAGAAGATAACTAAGTAGGAGAAGATGAAAAAGGCAATGCATAAGAAATAGCTCCCACCACAGTATCTCCAGGATTTGTTTCTAAAATGCCACAGCTTATAGGTTTGTTCGTTGGGTTACATTGAATCTAGTGCACGCGTTCAGATGGATCCTGCAAAGATAAAGGTCATTATCAGTTGGACTACACCACAGTCATTCACTGAGCTGAGACCATTTAACTGAACTTTTAAAAGTGAAGGAGTTTGCTTGGACGGCAGCAACACATGACAGCTTTGACACACTGAGTTTGGCTCCCGAGCCAGCATTACCAGACTTCAACCAACTTTTTGAGGTTGAATGTGATGCCTTCATAGTAGGAATAGGAGCAATACTGAACCAGAGACGACATCCCATCGCCTTCTTCAATGAAAAGTTGAATGAGTCTAGAAGGAAATACTTGACTTATGACAAAAAATTCTACACCATCGAAGCACTGTAGTCATTACCTATTAAAGAACGAGTTCACACAATTTACAGATCATGAGGCCCTGAAATTCTTCAATAGCCAGAGCAAACTAAAGGGCTAACACACCACCTAAGAAAAATTTCTAGTCTCATTTCAGTGCTTAAGGATAAGGCGGGAAGCCAGAACAGTGTAACAGTTGCATTGAGTTGTCGACATTTATTGATCACATCCATGCAGACCTGAGTTGCGGGCTTCAAGGTCATAAGGGATCTATATGAAGCGGATGAGAATTTCAAAAACATCTTGGAGCAATGTCAGGAGAAGCCAATAGGGGAGTATTACAGAATAGATGGATACTTGTTCCATCACAGTTAGTTGTGCATTCCTCGGTGTTCACTAAGAGAGGTCATTGTCCATGAGGGCCACGGTGGAGGAATAGCAGGGCACTTTGGCAGGGACAAGGCGCTCGCCCTAGTAAAAGAGCATTTTTTTTGGCCCAAAATAATGAGAGATGAGATCGACATGTCAGGCAGTGCAAAATTTATCATTGGCAAAGAAAAAGGCTCAGAACACAGGATTATACACGCCACTTCCAATATCATAAGCAGTATGTGTGGAGGTTAATATGGATTTCATGGTGGAACTCCCAAGGACACAAAGGAACAAGGACTCTATGATGATTGTGATAGACAGATTATCCAAGATGGCCCACTTCGTATCCTGTCACCGAACACTAAACGTCTCTCACATTGTCGATCTATACATCAAGAAGATTGTAAGGTTGCATGGAATTCTCAAGGTCATCACCTCCAACAGAGACGTCAAATTCCTAAACCACTTCTAGAGGACACTATATAGAAAGCTTGGCACCATCTCCAATTAATCTCAGCAGTTCATCCACAGACATACGAACAGATGGACAGACAGACAGATGGAGTTAGTAAACAAGGGCCTCAAAAATCTCTTTAGGCGCTTCATAGGGAAAAATATAAAGCAGTGGGATCTTATTCTAGCCCAAGATGAATTTGCTTACAACTAATCCATAAGCCAAACTAGTGGACACACTCCCATCGAGATTGTGTACAGACGCAATCCGCTCACACCACTTGAGTTGGTATTACTCCTGCCGTCCCCAAAAATCAACGAGGACGACACAGAACAGTCAGAAGCTCAATGAAGGCGTTGGCAAGGAGATTGATAAGTAAAACCACAAATATCAAACAAGTGGTGTGAGTGGATTCCTCAAGGCCATCACCTCCAACAAAGACGTTAAATTCCTAAACCACCTCTAGAGGAACTATATAGAAAGCTTGGCACCATCTCCAACTAATCTCAGCAGTTCATCCATAGACATACGGACAAATGGACAGACAGACAGATGGAGTTAGTAAACAAGGGCCTCAAAAATCTCTTTAGGCGCTTCATAGGGAAAAATATAAAGCAGTGGGATCTTATTCTAGCCCAAGATGAATTTGCTTACAACTAATCCATAAGCCAAACTAATGGACACACTCCCATCGAGATTGTGTACGGACGCAATCCGCACACACCACTTGAGTTGGTATTACTCTTGCCGTCCCCAAAAATCAACGAGGACGACACAGAACGGTCAGAAGCTCAATGAAGGCGTTGGCAAGGAGATTGATAAGTAAAACCACAAATATCAAACACAAAAAAATAAATCCAGGGAAAAAATAACGTTCCTGAAAGTCGACCTCATATGAATTTTGATAAAAAAGAAAAGATCCCCATTAGAATCATTGAGAAACTTAAGCCAAAAGCATATAAACCTTTCAAAGTACTTCAGAAGCTAAATGACAACACTTACAAGATTGACATGCCTGGAGACTACAACGTTCCAGCCACATTCAACGTCGTCGACTTGACACCATACATTGAAAAGCCTGGAGCTTCGAAAAATGAACCTGAAGCTTCCCCAACCCTGGGAAACTGATGCGGGGCGCTAAAAGTAGCCCCTGAAGCGGTGCGCTAAAACCACCCCACACAGGGTGCTAAAAAATCCCGTCAGTCGGCTGAACCAGTTGGCAACTTAGCTTGCAAGCATGGACCGGTCCCAGCAAAACGTTTGCAGGTTGAGCGGAGCTTCGAGAGCTTTGTAGATGGGGCAGGACTACTGCCCCTCCTTGTGCGTTCTCCTCCTCCTAGAATGCCTTTAATGGTTATTTTCTAGAGCATTCTCAACATTGCTTTTGTGTGAGGGTTTCCTTTTCTATTTCATTCCTTTTCCCCTCCAATAGGAGTATATACTGCTTTTTTCAGAGAATTAGGAGTAGTTGTTTGCATATTTCATATTCATGTGTGGTCTATTTTCCCTTATCTAGGATTGTATCCAAAGAGGTAGTGGTGCACTGATCGTATCCTACTCTGAATTCGTGTTATATCTGCTCATTTACCCTTAACTAACCTTTCTCCTCCCCTCTCCTCCACCTACGGCCTCTACATACTTCATCCTAGCACCTGGCTGCCATTCCCTACACCTACTTTTGCTATCCAGTTTCCTGACTTGCACCCTAACACCTTGTTGCCCCTACCCTACAGCCTACTCTTGCTATCCTGTCACCCGACCCTGCAGCCCCCTTTTAGGCAGCCTATCTTGGCTGTCGAACGAGCCAACCAGCACCCTATCCCACCTACATGACCCAGAAACCCCCTCCTGACCGACCTCACCGTAACCAACCCCTTTGCCAAACCCTCACTACATTGCTAACACCACCCCCGCACTTGAATCTCCTCTTCCGGGCCCTAGTCATAGATTGGTCAATTGTTGTTTTTCTCCTTTTCATTGTGTCGTGTTATAACCCTATTTCTATATTTAATATTTTTTTTTAATGTTTGATAACTCTTGACTAGTTTCAATATCAGATCCTTACGTGTCTTAAGGGACAGTGCAGTCCCCAGAGAGATCTGGATGCTTCTCGGACCACAGTTGAAGATCCTTCGACCCGGAAGATTACAACAACTTCATCACAGCACTGGACCGACGGAAGCTTCGACGAATGAGGTCAAAGCTCCCCCAACCCTAGAGTACTGACGCATGGCTCCTTAGGGGGTTGAACCAGCTAGTTCAGCTGAACCGATTTAGCCAAAAGGGGAGCAGGGTCGTCTGATTCATGTTTATGAGCTAGGGTAGCCCAAGGGTAATAGCCTCCCTCCCTAAAATATCAACTATATGCATAGATATATGTATTTCCTTTTGTTAGGGTTCAGTTTTAATTGAGTTTTCTATGACAATAGTTGTCGGCATCTGATATCTCTCTACCTAGGGATGTATCTGAGGAAAGATGGCGTTCTGGTTGCATCCTGCTAAGAGGTGGTGACTATCTGCCCGCATTACGCACAATTCCAGAAAGAGGGCGTTCTGATTGCACCTACAGCCGACTCTTTTCCCATTTTCCATGCCATTAGCCTTAATACTCTCACTTGCCCTTCTCGCTATCAGCAACATGGTGAAACTGCAACCTTATTGGTCACTGGGAGATACCCAGCCCTTGGCCCAAAAGGTCGAGAGACTGAAGAAAAAAAAATAGGCAACCACCACAAATCCGGCAGCAACCCGCATTTGGAGGCATCAAAAGAAGCACACCTCATGGAGTTGAGAATACTGGTTCAGATAAGGAAGAAGCCACCTCGAGAGAAAAGAAGCCCGAGAAGAGTTGCATGCCACGCTAGAAAATGCTTCAAATAACATGAATTTGGGCACATCGCATCCAACTGTCCAACGAGCCTAGTTGTGTTTTTTGTAGAGCTGGGCACAGTAGAGGTTAATGACGAGGAGGCAGCTGTAGAACAAGGTGAAGTAAATTATCTTCTATCAAATGAAGGCGAGATGCTTATGGTTTGATGGATCCTTCAGACAGAGGATACAATGGATCCACAGTAGCTTCACCACAACATATTCTATCACCATTGAACTGTGAACGGGAAGGTATGAAACCTCGTCATCGATGGAGGGAGCAGCAAGAACATGACGTCTACGCAAATGATATAGAATTTGAGCCTCATGACTCAAGGTATTCAGATGTATACTCTGATGTGGATAAAGAAGAACAGGTTCATCATTGATCAGAGGTGCCTGGTGGAGTTTTTGATTAGAAGTCAGCTACAGAATCCGGTGTGGCGTGACATGGTACTCACGGATGCCTCCACTTTTGTTGAGAAGAACATGGCAATTTCTTCGTAGGACTCAATACGATAGATTCAGAAACACTTAACTCCATCATCAAAGATGGGAAACACATCATCCTTCTCCCTTATGGGGAGCCCAATTTTGGTGACTACAAAGGGTGATAGGACTGAGAAAACAATTTCAGAAAGGAGACGACCACAATAGAGATCTTTTCAGGACATCACGATCGATACCTTGTCACCATAGCCACCACCATTCAGGGAGGTTCAGGTTATCCTTTCTTCAGAATAGGAAGAGCCAACCATGGGTTAGTTTAGGAGAGTCCATCAAAATAGGGGTAATACGCAATCCAAGTCAAAAGAATAGCGAGCTCCCAAAAGATTGGATCAATATGAATGTTTGCTCACAAGTAGGGAAAGAACCTTAGGTGCCTTAGGAGACATTGCAGTCGTTAGTGAAAATTGGGTGCTTCTTGGACCACTATTGAAAGGCCTTCAACCACGGAAGGTTACAACTTCATCATCAGCAGCGGGCAGACAGAAGCTTCAACGAATGAGTTTAAAGTTTCCCGACCACAGGAAACTGACGTGGGGATTCCTAGGGGGGTTGAATCGGCTGGTCCAACTAAACCAGTTCAGTAAAGAGGGAAGCAGGCTTGGCCAATCCAAGTTTATGGGCCATGGATATCGTCGAAGGTGAGGGGCCTCTCCTCCCAAGTTATTTACTACCAAGAACAATATCCACGAACAAGTGTTGCTCCAGCTATATCTAGCTCTAAGGTGGTCACTAACTCCCCGCATCTCGCACTATTCCTTGCCCAGTTCACTGCCCTTCCACCTGCAACTCGCCTTTTCCCTGTTTTCCCCGTCGACAACCTTCATCCTCTATCTTGCCCTTGTCGCTGCCCCATACAACACCACCAACCCGCTGTCGAAAATCCTTTCCTACCTTCGTGCTTGCTTCCGCCAACTCTCCCACCATCTAGCCAGTACACCCCCTATACGCTCTTAAAATGCATAATAAAAGCCAGTACACCCCCTATACTCTCTTATCCAACCCATTCCCCAACCTTAAACCTCACTCACCTTAAGAATCGCTCTCCTCCACCCTTGCATTCCCTAATCCCTATTCCTTCTAAGCATTATTGATAACCCCTAGCGTCAATAACCATCAAGAGAAATATATTACTATAAGAATGGAAAACACTAAAATCTTTTACAATAACAAGATGGATGCAGTAGCCATATAGCAAGTATCAAGGAAGATTCAACAGTATTAATTACTGAACCTCGAATCACATCCCCATCAAGAATCATTTCTGAAATTGCCCGAAAAGCTCAATTTCTCCATTTCAAGCAAGTGCAACAAGTATAACATTTTGTTGGTTTAAAAGTGGTGTATCCATAGCGTGAGGCATCACAGAATGTGGGTTCTAGAGCGGGGATATATGCATCCATGCTTTTGCATTGCAATAATTATATTCGTGAATTCAACCAGTAACTTCATCATAGTTGAGGTAAACAAAGCATTGCTCCAAAGCCCACTCTCTGCCAAACCAAACATAAAAAAAAGCTTTCAAAACTCTAGTACTCATCTGTTTCCCTATATTAGAGAGGCAATATTGATGAAAAAAATCTTAAGAGTCATCAAAACCATCAAATCCAGAGAGCAAATTTCTCTGATAGCAAGGATTGGAGAAAAGCAGAAAAATACAAAGCATTAAAAATTGTGACACATAATTTTTGCTTCCTATAAGAGGTACTGGAAAGAATAGACTAAAGTTTAACTTTGCAGGACATAGGATATGAAATCAAGTTTACTGGTGTAGAAAGCTTAATAAAACATCTAGCAGAAAATTATCGTCATAGGATTCCATAAAAAATTAAATAAAACCTTATAATCATAAAGGTCACTGCCGGCATAACCGCTGCTTTCACTCAGTTTTCCACTAAGCACGCGTTCATGATCCACCACATTAATTTGTGAATCTTTATCCTTTTCAACACTGCAGTATCCATTGTCCTTGACATCTATACTTTCATCTTCATCAGAATCATCACTATCACTATCTTCACTATGAGAGCCGGGTGATAAAGAGCATCTTTGATAAGTACAACCCTGTTCAAGATATGATTTACCGCAAGATTAGAAGCATACAGATACTTGTATGAACAAGACGATACAAGGATGGCATCAAAAGTGCCCCCAGCTAGAGGAGAAAAAAAATAAAACATGTACAAATTGTTAGCAAAACCATAGAAAGTTGCAAAAGAAACCATCTAGAAAAATTGTAACATTCTTAGATGGCATTGTTAACAATTCAGAGTTTTCAAAAATTAAAAGCAAGTATAGTGGCATTTCATAAAATATATATTTCAAGTACCCGAGTTTCAGCCATAATAACCTCTACAACTAGTGACAAACTGCGCGGCAGTTCTCTATATCAATAATCACATTCCTGCCCCACAAAAGCCAGTATGCATAGTTATGACAAAAACTGATTGGTGTAGAATTAACGGATATATCGCATAAGTTTGTTGTAATTTCACAAGCAGGTCCTTTGAATTTGAATCCGGAAATTAGAAAGCCTCCCTAAAAGTGAGGTGTAGAGTACTTGGAGAGTTGTTGCCCCATTTTTTGAGTTAATAATGAAATTACACATACTAAAATGGATGACACTAGTTTGTAAATAAAAAAATGCATAAAATTGCCAACATTCCTTTCCCTTTCGATCCTTTTTCTTCTTTTTCATTGTGGAAACCAACTAATAAATCACATTCAAACTTTATTATGCATGATGAAAAATATGTGAGAATATGTTTCTCTATTCTTCTAATAGACAGTGTAGGATATGAAGAAACCATGATTTTTATTGTTCTTTTCTCTATGTTTTGATATATGAAACTTAGGATAGTTTTATAGCAAAATAGGGCTGATATCCAATATCATCTAGTCCCTGATTGAAATTCATAAGTACCAAACAAATATGTTAAAGGAAACAAGTAAAATATAAAACAAAAAAGATTTTAACCAGCTGTCCAAAATCTCTATTTATTCGAAACGTAAAGTTTTAACCACATAAATAAATATTTTCAGATTCTTCCATGGAAGAGAGGAGAATATTAACACAAACCCTCAATTTGGATGCAAACATCAAACATTCTAAGGTTGGAGTTTAAATTTTCAAAATTCGCACATGTAAGAAAATTCATTGTTCGGAGATTTGTAAGTATATATAAAAGCTTCATGATTCCTTCCAATAGTTCCTCCTTGATGAAATGACAAAAGATATCTTCATGCTTTTTTTGTCATAATAAACATAGTTCTTTACAATCCTCATAATTGCATTGCTATCACAGAGCATCTCATAGATTTCTCAGTTGACATTCTTAGCTTCTAAGCTGCACACACTACTACTACTACTTGTCCCTTGCTCTACAGAGTACCAAGTTCCCTAAAACATAAGTGTAGTACCCTAAAGTTTATCTTCAATTTGTTGTTGATTCAACCCAATCAGTATCAAAAAATACTTCAATGTCGTTAGTTGAAGCCTCCACGAAGTAAGATTCCACATCCAAAATTTTTTTGTTAGGCATCGTAAAATTCAACATACAACCCCAAAATCTTATTATGTGGGCATTCTAAAATTCAATATACAACACACCAAATCTTCTTATGCGAGACTATTCATGAAATCACTCATAATACTTAAGAAGAATTTGATATCCATCAAATGTGAAAAAGGTAAATAAGCTTCCCAACCAATCTCTAAAATCTTCATTTATCAAGTAGAGTGCTTCCTTTTCTAGCTCTCATCTTTGTTATTCGATCCATAAAAGTGTGAAGCAATTCGTAATAGACCAAACTTGTTGCTTTTTGTAGATCTAAAATACAAGTTCATTGGCCAATGAAAAAACAATTCCTTGAAAAGCTCTTTCATGCCAAAAAAAGCATTTGAGTTGACCCGAGCCTTTGATCCTAAATTCAATAGCAACACAGTTTTTCCATCTATTCATAGCTTTGGATAAGCACCAGTGAAATCAATGTCATGTTATATGCGACTACGATGGTCTTTTTGCTTCATGAAAAAAAAAATGAAAAATAGTGTGATATTATTAACATTATGTCATTACCAGTTTTGTAAATCTATCAAACTATGCACATGGAGATTGCATAAAGCCATGTACTTACTTTAGAAGCATGCAAATTTTATTAGCACGTTCTTAAGTTTCAGAACCTGGAGGAATTTTCGTTCATTTTCAAAATCACCATTAAAAATTACTTTTTTAATATCAAGTTGATGCAATGGTCAATCTACATTTACTGCGATGATAACAGAACTCTAACAGAGTTGAGTTTTGCTATTGAGGAAAAGAAAGAAGTTTGGCCATTGGGGAAAGGATATCTTCATAATCAATTCCAAACGATGGAGTGACATCTTTATCAATAAGTCGAGCGTTGAACTTGCCCACTATACCCCATGCAATGTGCTTGATAATCAAAATCTACGTGCATTNATCCGAGAATAATATGGTTATGGTCTGGCTTGTTAACTCGATGACACTTGATATTGGCGAAAATTTTCTTCTTTATGGCACCACTAAGAAAATCTGGGATGCTGCCCGTGAGACCTATTCTAGTGCGGACAATACAAGAGAACTATTTGTTGTTGAAACCATTATTCGAGACTTTCGTCAAGGTGATCTCTCCGCCACCCAATACTTCAATACTCTTACTCGGTATTGGCAACAACTAGATCTATTCGAGGTGTACCCTTCGAAGTGTCACGAAGACTGTCATATTTCGTCAAATCATATAACAGAAACGTACCTTCAAATTTCTTCTCGGCCTCAAATCTGAGTTTGACCAGACTCGCTCACGGATTTTAAATTCGAAACCTCTTCCAACAATTCGTGAAGCTTTCTCCGATATACGCCGTGAAGAGAGTCGCCAAAAGGTCATGTTTGGTGCTTCCTTGTCCACTGCAGCCCTCGACGGGTCTGCACTTGCTACTCATATTCCATCCACGGACAACCGTCAACGCCAGGGTCGCCCTTGGTGTGATCACTGCCGTCGTTCTGGCCATACTCGGGATACATGTTGGCGGATTCATGGCAAACCCGCCAATTGGAAACCCAAACGGGATCATCGAGCAGCTGCCACCAGCACCACCGAAGTCTCTCCAGGAACAAGCCCATTCAGCGAAGAACAAATCCATGCCCTCCAGAAGATGCTCGGTCAGCTGTCACCAGTTCAGCCTACTAGTGTGGCATCGGGTGCCACTGGCCTTGTTACCTATCGAGGTATTTCCCCATCCGCTTTCGTCTTGGATTCAACCTCTTCTCGCCCCTGGATTGTTGACTCAGGTGCCTCCGATCATATGACCGGGGATGTCTCCTTATTAATGGATTATCGGCCGTGTAATCCGACCCTCACTGGTCGGATTGCTGATGGATCAGCCTTCAAAGTTCCTAGTCTTGGTTCTGTTCTCATCTCTCCAGATTTTATTCCTCACTTTGTGCTTCATGTTCCTACTTTGGATTGCAAATCTGATCTCTATTAGTAAGCTCACTCATGATTGTCATTGTGTTGCTAAATTTTTTTCATAGGTTTGTGAATTTCAGGACTTGAAGTCGGGGAAGATGATTGGCAGTGCTGAGTTGCGCAGTGGTCTCTATCTCCTCAACAAACCCTCTATCAGTCTAGTATCACTCATCGGTTGTATTCCAGTATCTAGTTTGTCCTTCTTAAATCCGCTTAGTACATCTGTATTCCATTCCAAGGTTAATAACGATAGTGAAATCATGTTCATTATTGTTTAGGTCATCCCAACCTTATATACCTGGGGAAACTGTTTCCTCATTTATTTATTAATAAAAGTCCTACATCCTTTAATTTGGAATTTTCTCAACTTGTCAAACACACACGTAGNCATAGAAAATAAAGCAATATATTAAATGTTGAGTACGCGACCTTGCACCTTTCTAACAACAATTGGTAATGACGATCATTAGAAGGCCCAAAAGTAACAGATTTGATAAAAAAATGTTATCCAAGCAAGTTTCGAGGGTCTTTAGAGTTTATTCAAATTCCAATTTTTGCATAAGAGGTGTCATGTGATTTTAGTTCGTATGAGTTTTCCACTTCCTTGCACAGAATCACTTCCTAGTTTGGCATTTCTGGTGTGTCCTTGAATTTGAGTGTTTAGTTGTGAGTGCAGTCGTAGTTCAAGACTGAGATTGAATGGTGATTGTTTGAGTTTGTTTGGCATTTTTTTTCCCGAAAACTAATATTCTTGTGAAATATTACTCTCCCCCTAAATTGAAATATTTAGGAATTTAGATTTGATTCTCAAAGAATAGAACATCCATGAAGTTGTAGAACTTTCCTTCTATTGGTGACCACTTATAACCTTTCTAACTTCGAGAATATCTCAGGAATATGCATTTAAAAGTTTTTGGTTCTATCAATCAAGAGTAAATCAGGTAGAATAAAGAGTTTTCTTTTTCGCAGTACTGCAAAGAAGGAGATATTATATTTGCACGGAATCTTTACTTTTAGCTGAATATTTAGATTAAGAATATGTATTAATTAAGTTACCTAAAATAGTTTATACAGAATATTATGTACCTAAAATAGATTGTACAGACTATTATTTATTGAAATGAAAACAAAGGAAAAGGCATTCAGCCTATTTGTTCAAAACTTTGACATGGTATCCGAGATTGAATCGGTCTGAATCCTTGGTATTCTTGAGCTTTTGGTATCGTTCGCCGACATCTTCGTCCGCTTCTTCGCCAGGAGTGCTCGTTCTTGTCCTTGTTTGAGTTCTGCGATATCTTCGTCTGCCTTCGTCTGAGTTCAAGGAAACCCGCTGCTCTGAATCCTCTCTGCCGCAATATGCTCATCCGTCTTTGCCGCGAGCATCATCCCTTCCCCAAGCCGAAGCCAAAGCCAATACACTCATCCATCTTTCCCGATCCCCAAGCCGATCTGCTCATTCTTCTTTGTTGTGATCCGTATCAAGCCGAAGCCTAAGCCGCAAGCCGCGATGCATCTGATCTGTTTCGCATCTGCATCTCCCGCCGAAACCATAATATACGACTGACAATCTTCCTCCCTGTGCCCAACACTTTTCTGCCCTAGCCCTTTCACGTTGATTTAAATCATTGATTTGAATTTTTTTGGATATTTAGTTTTCTTTGATTTCTTGTTGATATCGATCAACAACAATTCTATTTAGAATATCTTCTGAAATCTTAGCTATCAGATTTACGGAAAAGAATTATGTCTCATGGGAATTTCAGCTCAGAATGTTCTTAAAAGGGAAGGAACTTTGGGGTCATATTGATGTATCTTCTCCAGCTCTTACTGAGGTGAAAGATCTGGGTCAGTGGGAAGCAAAGGATGCTCGGATTGTTTCCTGGATTTTGGGATCTATTGAGGTTCATATGGTAAATAATTTACGATCCTTTGGCACAACTAAAGAAATGTAAGAATACTTGAAGCACGTTTACGATCAAGATAATTCTGCAAAACACTTTCAATTCAAACTTGACATAAGTAATTATAGTCAGGGTAATTTTTCAATTGAACAATATTATTCTAGCTTTCTAAACTTATGGAGCGAATATACTGACATTATCTATGTTAGGGTATCAAAGGAGAACTTAGCTAGTCTTTAGGCTATTCATGAAGAAAGTCGTCGTGATCAGTTTTTAATGAAGCTCAGGCCTGAATTTGAAACTGCTCGGGCTGGGTTGCTGAACAGAGATCCAGTTCCTTGTTTAGATATTTGTTTTAGTGAATTACTGCGCGAAGAACAAAGATTAACGACACAAGCTGCTATTAGTACAACAGATGGATCATCGGAAATAATTAAAATGACATATGTTGCTCGGACCAAAGGAAAGGGACCAATACAGTGCTACAGCTGCAAGAAATTTGGTCATATTGCACGAAATTGTAAAGATAAGTGTTGTAATTATTACAAGCAAAAGAGATATTGTGGAATTACGCTCCTTATTATTTACTTTAATTCTATTTAGTACTTGTATATTTAGTCATAGTATAAAAAAGAGTAATTCTTAATTATAGGTATTTATGTTTATTCCATAATTATAGGAATTACTTAAATGTAGGAAGATTTTTTTCCTCGTTTTATCTCTTGTACACGCCTATATATAGATGAATTATCTATGCATTCATTGAGAAGAAAGTTATTCAAAATTCACATGCTATCAGAGCCATCAAAGAGAAACCTCTCCCACTAGGCTCGATCACGTCTTTTCTCTCCCGCGATCCTCCTTGACCGAGCGCTGCCCTAGTTGTCCGAGCGCCGCTCCTATCGATCGCGCCTCTCTCCGATCGTCCGTATCGGATACGAGATCTTCGGCGTCTGCTTTCGCGTCCGCGTTCGTCCGCTTCCGCGCTCGTCTCTCGCGATCTCCCGCATCGCGCGTCTCCCGCCATCACCGACCCGAGCACAGCTGTTCCCATCCGCGCTTCTTCCGCGATCATCTCCAGACGATCTCCAGACAATCGTGCTTCTCCCGCGATCTCCCGCATCGCACGTCTCCCGAGGACAGCTATTCCCGTGGTCTGTCGCCGACTCTTCTTCCGCGTTCCTGTCGTGCTCAATGACTAAGTACGGCCATGCCTGCAACTCCTCCTCCACTAGTGATGTCACTTCTAGCCACCCCTCCGCGG
>JXCR01137839.1:166157-209431 GCA_002079205.1 Phalaenopsis hybrid cultivar | reverse complement strand
CACCTCCTATTCAACCTCCTCAGTCTACACAACCCACACCTTCTCCTATTCAACCTCCTTAGTCTACACAACTCACTCCTCAGGAACTTCGGGTCTATACAAGACGAAACAGAAATGCTGAAAGAATAGAGAACCTAACACCCCTTCCAGCTGTTGTCCAAGAATCTAATCCGGCTCCAAAATCCTCTAAAACTCACTCAGGTACGGAATCTATAAACACTAGTNACTCAGGTACGGAATCTATAGACACTAATGAGCTTACCCCGCCTGTGAAAGATGATTCTGATGTCCCGTGCACTCAACATCCTATTGCCCAATTTGTTTCATATGAGAGGTTATCTCCTCCCTATCGTGCATTTGTAACTGCTATTGACAGCATAAAGGCTCTGAATTCTATTCAGGAAGCTCTCTCACACTCGAAATGGAGAAAAGCTGTGAATGAAGAAGTTGCTGCACTAGAAAAGAGTGGAACGTGGATTGTGTTTGATTTGCTCAAGGATACGAGCTCAGTAGGATGCAGGTGGTTATTTACAATCAAATGTAAGGCAGACGGAAGCATAGATCGGTTAAAAGCCCGATTGGTTGCAAAAGGATATACTCAATCATACAGAATTAACTACCAAGAGACATTTGCTCCAGTAGCCAAACTGAACTCCATTAAAATTCTACTCTCCATTGCAACAAATCGAGACTGGTCCCTTATGCAACTTGATGTCAAAAATGCATTCCTTAATGGAGATCTTGAAGAAGATGTATACATGGATTTACCGCCTGGTCTTGAAGGGTCCTTCCCTAGTAGCAAAGTATGCAAGCTCCAGAAATCTCTGCATGGTCTCAAACAATCTCCCCGTGCTTGGTTTGCCACATTCACCAATTCAGTAATCAAGTGCGGTTATACTCAAAGCCAGGCTGATCATACAATGTTCACAAAAAGATCAGAGAAGAAGATTGTTGTACTTATTGTGTATGTTGATGACATCATTCTTACTGGTGATCACACTGAATAATTGACAAAGCTGGAGAAGTTTCTATCCCATGAATTCGAAATCAAGGACCTCGGAGACTTGAAGTTCTTCTTGAGAATGGAAGTTGCAAGATCCAATATGGGGATAGTCGTAACTCAAAGGAAGTACACAATGAACCTATTGAAAGAAACTGGTATGCTTGGATGCAAACTAATAGACACTCCAATAGACCCGTATAAAAAGATTGGAATGGAGAATGATAGTTTACCTGTCGACAAAGGACGATATCAGCGGCTTGTTAGAAGACTTATTTACTTATCTCACGCCAGACCAGACAAGTTTTTTAGTAAGTATAGTAAGTCAATTCATGAACTGTCCTACTATGGAACATATGGGAGCTGTCAACTGTATCTTAAGATACTTAAAGATGACACCTGGGAAAGGATTATTATTCAAAAGGAATGATAGTCAAAAGGTAGTAGTCTTTACTGATGTTGAGTGGGCAGGAGATTTATCCACCCGACGATCAACCTCTGGGTATTGCTCGTATGTATGCGGCAATCTAGTGACATGGAGAAGTAAGAAGCAATCGGTGGTATCTCGGAGTAGCGCAGAAGCAGAATACAGAGCACTGGCACTTGGTATCTGTGAAGGAATGTGGATCAAAAGATTTTCAAAGAGCTTGGAATTATGAGAGAAAATTCTATCAAGATGTTCTGTGACAATCAAACTGCAATCAGCATCACAAAGAATCATGTTCATCATGACCGAACGAAACACATTGAGATTGATCGGAATTTCATTTCAGAGAATGTGGATAATGGAATCATTGAATTGGTCCATACTCCTTCTAGAGATCAAACCGCAGACATTCTCACCAAGGCTCTCCCTAAGTCCCAGTTTTGATGAGCTAACCAACAAGCTGGGCATGTACAATCTGTACAACCCACCTTGAGGGGGAGTGTGGAATTACGCTCCTTATTATTTACTTTAATTCTATTTAGTACTTGTTATATTTAGTCATAGTATAAAAAGAGTAATTCTTAATTATAGGTATTTATGTTTATTCTATAATTATAGGAATTACTTAATTGTAGAAAGATTTCTTTCCTCGTTTTATCTCTTGTACACGCCTATTTATAGCTGAATTATCTATGTATTCATTGAGAAGAAAGTTATTCAAAATTCACAGATATATTCTTACGGAGTGCCCTACACGACCCGGGAACTGCAAACCGCAAGCACTTCATGCCATAGCATCTGACACTCACAATCCTGGCTCGACATCCACAGTTGTTGGCAATAATCAATCAGTTGTCACATCATATATGGTTCAACAGATGATTCTCTCTGTCTTTTCTGCCTCGGCCTTCAAGAGAGGTAAAACTATTACTTCTGTTCCTTCTTCTTGGTTTGTTTATTCAGGCCTACAAATCATATGCCTGGCACAACTGGTTTATTGCATAACCAACGGTCGTACACTGCTACTCAACATATTCAAGTTGATGGAAATAACATTCAAATTACGACAGTTTGTAATATTAACTCCTTCAAATATGTATTGGTTTCTCCTAAATTATCTACTTAACCTTTGTTGGTCAAATTGTGGATAATAATTATGACGTACATTTTTCTCGTGATGGTTGTATTGTGCAGGATCAGATGTCGGAGAAGGTGATAGCGAAGGGCCTAAAGTGGGCAGGCTGTTTCCATTAAAATTTACTGTTCATCAAAATATGTCTTACCTTCTTCAGCTGTTGAGAATAAGGCGGGCATCTGACATAAAAGACTGGGTCATCCAAATGATATGGTGTTGAAACATTTAGGTAAAAGTAGTGTTTTTCATTCTTCAGATAAAAGTTTAGTAGTTGACTTTTCTGTTTGTAAATTTGGAAAATGTAAGGCATTACCTTTTTTTATTTTAGGCAGTCATGTCAATAAATGTTTTGACATTATTCATAGTGATGTTCGGGAAATTACACCAGTTATTTCACATGCTCAAAAAAAATAATTTGTGATATTTATTGATGATCACAGTCGATTTACTTTGATTTATTTGTTGCGTTCCAAAGCAGAAGTATTTACTGTAATTTAAACATTTTTAGCATATGTTGAAACTCAGTTCTCCGCTTTCATAAAAATCTTACGATCTGATAATAACGGTGAATACATGTCTCATGAGTTTCTAGCATTTCTCCATAACAAAAGTATTATTTCACAACGTTCATGTCTTTATACACAGCAACAAAATGGAGTTGTTGAACGAAAAAATTGATATTTATTGGATATTGTGCACAAATTACTGATAGAATCTTCTGTTTCAGCTAAATTTTGGACTGAAGGTTTATCTACTGCAGTTTATCTCATTAATCGTTTACCATCTCAACAATTGAAGTATGATTCTCCCTACTATCGATTTTTTGGTAAACATCCTAATTATCATATGCTACATACTTTCAGATGTGTTTATTTGTTCATCTACCTGCTCATGAACGTCATAAGTTGACAGCTTAGTCAGTGTGATGTGCCTTTAAGGGGTACAGTCCAAATGATAAAGGTGGCGTGTGTTATGATTCGATTAATAGTCGCTGGCATATTTCTCGGAATGTGATTTTCTTTAAACATGAATATTACTTTCAGTATCATGTGTCAACACCAGATACAGTTATACTTCCATGATTTGATGATTCTTCTACGGATAAATGCTTCAAGTCGGACATTGTCTACATACGACGCCTGCCCCCATCACCTTCAATCCTCCCCAACCCTGTTCTAGAAATTGTTCCAATAAGTCTTCGACGATCAACTCGGCGTATCTGTCTTTCAGATAGATATGGGTATTCTGTAATTTTAATTAATATTATTGTTCTTACCTCTTACTTTCAGGTTGTTAAACAGACTTGTTGGGTCAAAGTTAAGCAAGAGGAACTTCAGGCACTTCAAAACAATCACAATTGGGATATTGTTTCATGTCCTACAAATGGGTTTACTCTCTTAAACTCCAAACTCCGATCTGATGGCTCTCTTGACAGATATAAGATAAGATTGGTAGCTCTTGACAATCGACAGGAATACGGGATTGATTATGAAGAAACATTTGCACCTGTGGCTAAGATGACAACTGTCCGACAAGTGTTATCTATTGCTTCATCTAAAAGCTAATTCTTAAAGCAGATAGATGTTAAGAATGCATTCTTACATGGGGATCTCAAATAAGGTGTTTATATGACTCCTCCTCCAGTCTTATTTTCTACACCTTCACATGATGTTTGTAAGCTCAAACGATCCCTATACGGTTTGAAACAGACTCCACGGGCCTAGTTTTGAAAAGTTTTGCAACACCCTTCTTAGCTTCTCTTTTATTCAAAGTCAGTATGATTCATCGTTATTCATTTGCAAAACTAACAAGGGAAATATTTTGTTATTAGTCTATGTTGATGATATTATCATTACAGGATCTGACAATCAATTGATGTCTTAGCTACAAAAACGTCTGCAGGGTTTTTTTCATATAAAAGATTTGGGATCATTAACTTATTTCTTATGACTTGAGGTTCACTTTTCTCCCGCTGGTATTTTTCTTCATCAGCACAACTATACGAAGGAACTCATTGCTTTGGTTGGTCTTCAAGATGGTCGCTCTGCTGATACTTCTTTCGAAGTAAATGTCAAATATCAACAGAATTATGGTGAATTTCTATCTGAATCATCTCTATATCGACAACTTGTTGGAAGTCTCAATTATTTAATATTATATGTCCTGATATTTCATTTGATGTACAACAAGTTAGTCAATCTATACAAGCCCCTACACATCTTCATTTAGCTGCAGTTCGACGTATTAATCGGTATTTGAAATGTACTTCTCATCGTTGTTTATTCTTTTCTGCGAAGTCTACTATCACCTTAATAGTCTATAATGATGTCTAGTGGACTAATTGTTCTGATACATGCTGATCTATTACTGGATGGTCCACGCTTCTCAGCAACTCTTTAATCTCTTGGAAGAGCAAGAAATAAGATCTAGTGTCTAAGTCATCTACTGAATCAGAATATCGTGCTATGTTCTCTACTTTTTTTGAGACCAGTTAGCCTCAGGGTGTGCTGGCTAAGCTTGTTTTTCCTCAGCTTGAGTCTACTTCTCTTCATGCAGATAATATGAGCGCTATGCAGAGTGTTGTTAATCTCTTCTTTCACGAGCGCACGAAACACATTGAAGTAGACTGTCATTTCATTTGAGAAGCTTATGAGGATGGTGATATATCTCTTCCTCATATCACTTCTGATCTTTAAACGACTGATATATTTACTAAGGCTTTTTCTCGACAGCGTCATAAATTTTCTTATCGGCAAATTGATGCTTCTTGATCAGCCAGTATGATATCAATTAAGAGTAAATCAAGTTGAATAAAGAGTTTCTTTCTTCGCAATACTACAAAGAAGAAATTATATCAAGCAGAATAAAGAGTTTCCTTCTTCGCAATACAGCAAAGAACAAAATATTGTATATGCATGGATTATTTCCTTTTAGCTGAACATTTAAATTAGGAATATGTATCAATTAAGTTACCTAAAAAAATTTATACAGAATATAATGTACCTAAAATAGATTGTACAGACTATTAAATATTGGAATGAAAGCAAAAGAAAAGATATTCAGCCTATTTTTTCAAAAATTTGACAGGTTCTAACTTGTTTTGATATTTCAACAAGGTTTTTAAAGGCGCACTTTAAAGCGTGCTTCATGTGCAAAGAGAAACGCGGGATGTTCAGATATCAAAGTTAATTCAAAACACAATAGGGAAAGCAAATATTATTACTCAAAAGCAGAATTAAAATTAAAGATACTTGAAATAGGAAAAATAGCACAAACACAAATACTCCACTAGGACAAGGTCTGAAGATGGTGGGTTGTGGTCCGAGTATGTGGAAACTTTGAGGTATATGTGGTTGGTCGTTCGAGAGGCAGCTAAGGGAAGGCTGATATGCGGCTCGACAGTGGCGGGGAAATCAAAAGGGAGGTGGGAAGGTGACGACAACAAGGGGAGTAGAGGTGGAGAGTTGTCGGTGGTTGGACAACAAGCTAAGCAGCAATGAGAAATTTAGGAAGGGCGGAAGCAAGCTAGGGTGGTTGTAAACATGTCTAGGAAGGTAGTGGGTGCAGCATGCAGGATAGGGGGCTAGAGGCCGCAGCAAGTAGGAGAGAAAAGAATACACAGCATCTTGGAACAAGTTATAGCAGGAGCACCTTTTCCCCATCAGATATAGCCCTAATAAGAGAAAAATGATGCTGACAATTGTCCTGACATAAATCTGAACAAAAAAACTGACTTAAAACACAAAAAAATAATGTATATATAATCATGAAGTAAAGAGAAGTGGGCCCCATGCCAATTAGGCGAGAAACCCAAGCTTGGATGGACCCGTCGGTCCTTCCCTTGTCTGGACGAAACTGGTCCCAAACATACGCGACATTTGTCGCACGACAGGGTCAGTGAAGCCAAGCGTCAGTCTCCCAGGATTGGAGGTTGTAGCAAGATAGGAGCTAGGGCGGTAGCAAACATGAGAGGGAAGAATACACATCAAGTCAGGAAAAGTTACAACCTAAGCACCTTCTTGTTGTCACAAACAGCCCAAGAAAGAGAAAAGTAACGTTCACAACTGTCCTGGCATAAACCTGAAAGCAAAATCTGACCTAAAACACAACAATTAAAATATATATAGTTCTAGGGAAAAGAGGAGTGAGCCCCGCTTTATAAAGGAGGGAAAACAAACTTGGAAGGACCAGTCGGTCCTTCCCCTACCTAGACCGAACCGGTCCGAGACATAAGCGGCCCTTGCAGCGCGATAGGGGCAATAACGCCTCGCGTCAATCTCCCGAGATTGGGAAGCTTCAACCTCATATGTTGAAACTTTTGTCTCCTTATAGTACGGATTCAAATATGCCACGTTGAAGGTAGTCGAGATGTTGTAATCCATTGGCAAATCAAACTTGAGAATTATGAATGGTTCGTCTGTTATTGGAATTAGTTTTACGAGCAATCCCATGAGAAATCTCTCTTTAAACAACGCATTATACACTAGATCTCCTTCCTAAAATGTCACCTTCTTTATTTTATTGGCTTGCACTTGGTAGTTATGGTTACGCTAGGTAATATCCTTTCCCACCTCTTTGTGTAACATCTGAATCTCTTGTACCCTAACCTTAGCATCCGCACTAACCTTCGACGTAGGGAGAACTGGTACAAACTCGAGCAGAGTGAGCAGGTTACGTCCATACACAATCTGAAAAAGCATGCGTCTTGTACTTGGTTTACGGACTGGTTGTAAGCAAATTTGACATGGGCAAGGAGTAGGTATCGCTGCTTGATGTTCTTTCCTATGCCTGCGAGACCCTTGCGCTATTGAGGAAACAAATAACCATCATCTCACAAGCACAAGGGTCTTGTCTCTACAAAAATGATCTGCTAGTCATCTGGTGTGACTCTATTGAATGATGGCTTCCTTCAACAAACATATTGGCACACACAACTTGCTTTTGGTGGGATATATAATCATCGTCTAGATGTATGGCCTCGTGGGCCCTCCTGACACTCCTCCCAAAAATCCTTGAAATCCTCATGTGTCACGAACAACTCCTTCACGACCTTAAATATCACAATTCTGGCCTGCATGGAGGTAAGCAGCAAATGGTGGTCACTCAAATCATCTGCTACTTGATTCTGATTTCCTGCCTTGTACTTAAGCACAAACTAGAATGATGACAAGAACTCAACTCAGGGCATGTGTCTGCTTTTCAACTTCCTCCGACCATTTAAGAAGCTCAATGCCTCATGATCTATGAATAGAGTGAACTTACTCATCAATAGGTAGTGGCTCCAATGTTAGAGGGCTCTCACAATGGTATAGAACTGTTTATCATATATCAAATACTTTCTCCTAGACTCATTCACCTTCTCACTGAATAAGGCTATGGGGTTGCCTCCCTGGCTCAGTTCTACTCCAATCCCTACATTTAAGGCATCACAGTCCACCTCGAACAACTAACTGAAGTCCAGTAATGCTAATACAGGTGGTCAAGTCACCTTTTCCTTCAGAGTATCAAAACTAGCCTGAGTTGCCTTTCGTCCACTAGAACTTCTCTCGTTACAAATGTTTTGTCAAGGGAGTCGTGATGCTATTGAAGCTCCTGATGAACCGCCTATAAAAGGATGTCAGCCCTAAAAACAGTCTCAAATTGGTAAAGGACTATGGGAGCGTCCAACTCATTATAGCCTAAATCTTTGCATATCCATCTGAATGCCTTTACTAGACACAATATAGCCAAAAAAACATATATGTACTATCAGGAAGTGGAGCGAATATGTTTCTCCGATCGCAAAACCTTGAAGACCTTCCTCAGGTATTATAAGTTCTCTTCAAATTTGTTGTATACGAGAATATCATCAACGTTCACCATTACGAAATTCCTGATGTGAGCCCAAAACATTTGACTCATCAACCTAATGAACATGTCAGGCAAATTGGACAGCATGAAAGGAATGATTGTCCACTCGTATAATCCATTCCAGGTCTTTAAAGTAGTCTTCCACTAGACCTATGGTATCATCCTGATTTGGTGATATTTATAGCGTAATTTAGCCTTCGAAAAGATAATGACTTCATGTAGCTGATCTGAGAGATCATCCAAACGAGATATAGGAAACTTGTATTTGATGGTGATCTTGTTGATAGCTTGACTATCAACGCACATCATGATCCGTCCTTTTAGGCACCAAAAAGGCGGAGATAGCACACAGGTTGGTGCTCTCTCTAACCAAGCCTCTCACAACAAGAGCATGTACTTATCATTTAAATTCATTGTACTTTGCAGGTCTACATCTGTAGGTAGACCTGCTTGGCAAGGCGGATCAAGAGATGAGATATATGGCAAGTTCAATGTCCCCAGTGGTGGCAAACACTTTGGAAGGTTGTCAATCAGCACGCCCTGAAAGCCAACTAGTTCTGGTTATATAAGCTCTGATATCTCAATCTCCTCCTCAATTCCCTCCAACATGACAAAATTCATTCCCGCTAGAGCCTCTTGTACTGACTGCATATAGGCGGCTAGTGGGACTACCGTCTCCTCTATGATGCTACTCCTCTTGAGTCCATGATAAGCGACAGGACTATACGTCTTTCATCTTCCCTGAATACTCATGTGTTTTTTGAAACAATCGTGTTGGACCTTACAATCAAACTGTCTTGACCTCCCCAACAAAAGATAGCAATTGTCTATGAGTACCACATCGTAGCACACTTGCTCCTATAATTAGACTCCAATAGAAAACTCGCTCAAACACTGTTGGTCCACACATATCTCATTTCCTATTTTCAACCAAGAGAAGGAATATGATTGAGGATGCTTCTGCGTGGCCAAATTTAGCTTCTTTATCATCATGGTGGATACCACATTCTAAAAGCTCCCACCATCAATAATCATGCTGCAAACCTTCCCTCTCACGGTAAGCATGTGCAAAAATTGTTGTGCCTTAGCCACAGATGATCCTTTTACGACTCAGTATGTAGGACCCTACTTACGACTAGCATCTATTGAGAATTGGACCTTATTTAGGGACTTATTGGAAAAAAAGGAAATATTGAAAAAGACTAGAGGCTTATTTGTAAAACTTTGTAATACCCTATTTAAGCCCATGTTATGAATATACAAACGAGTTTTTTGGAGCAATTACTTCATTATTGTATCAGAGCCCTAGCTTAGCCATCAGTAGGGATTCGACGTACAGTGACCCGAAACCCGAAACTGTATTCAGTTTATGTTCTACTCAAACGAAGGCCTTTAAACTCCAAGTTAGACCTCCATAATTCAACTTTTTCATGAGCATTTTTCTCTTGTCTTATCCACGAGAAGGATATCATCAGCAAAAAGAATACACCAAGGTACATCCTCCCGTAAGTGTCTAAGACCATCCATAACTAAAGAAAAAAGATATGGGCTTAAAGTCGATCCCTAATGTAAACCAACAGAAATAGAAATAAATTTAGAGTCAATTCTCCTTCTGTTCAAACACACGTAACTGTTCTTGTATGCATATATTTAATGACTTGAATATAAGTCACATCAACACCTTTCTTTCAAGAACTCTCCAAAGGATATCTCTCGGAACATTGTCCTACGCTTTTTTTCAATCAATAAAAATCATATGTAGATCCTCCTTATTAGCTCTGAACTTCTCCATCAAACCTCTCAATAAATGAATAGATTCCATAATAAACCTGCTTGGCATAAATCCAAATTGATTATGAGAAATTTTGTAATACATCTTAACCTATGTACAATTGCAATCTCTCATAATTTTAAAGTATGAGAGATGACAAATCAACTTAATTCCTCTATAGTTGGCACACTTTTGTGCATCCCCTTTATTCTTAAAAATGGGGACCAATATACTCTTCATCCACTCCTCAGGCATCTTTTTAGTTTTTAAAATAATAATAAAGAGTTTAGTAAGCCAAGAAACTATCAAATCTCTTAAATATTTCCACACTTCAATTGAGATATCATCAAGTCCTACAGACTTTCCACTCTTGGTTTTCTTTAAAGTCTTCTCAACTTTTAATGCGATGGTAAAAATAAAACATTTTATTAGTATTAACTAAATTAAGATCACTAAGTTCTATCGTATTTTCCGAAACTTCATTAAAAAATTTATCAAAAAAATTCATCCCCCTATTTTGAATATCATTTTCTAAGAAAGGCACTTTTTGATTTTCATCTATAATACGCTTTACTTGTAATCTTTACTTTTCTTTTCTTTTTGTTTGGCTAGTTTATACATATATTTTTCACCCTCCTTAATATCTAATATATTATAAATATCACTAAAAGTAAAATTTTTAGCGTCACATATTGTTCTCTTAGACTCCTTATGGGTCGTTTGATATTTTTCTTAGTTTTTTAAACTTTTACATTTAAATCAAATATTATAACGTACCTTCTTATATTTTATCTTTTCTTGCACATTATTATTCTACCAACTAATTTTTTATAGAAACTTTATTTTTTTATTCTGTAAGTACAACTTGTCACTTATTTAATAGTTTTTATTATTTTATCCCACATAAAATTTACTTCTTCATGAGCATCCCAAACTTTGAAGTCTTGAAGTTTAGTCATAAAATAATTTTATTTGTCTTTTAGGTGTCCCATCTAATTCTACAATGATGATTCTTAGTATTTTTTTATTTTATAGCTCTTCATCTTAAAATCTAGAGCTAATAATTGATGTTGAGTACTTAAATCCTCAGTTGGAATGACCTTACAATCTTTACATTCTCGACAATCTCTTCTTCTCAGAAGAAAATAATCAATTTGTGTTTTATTAAATCCATTCTTCTAATTAGTAACATGCTCATCTCTTTTCTTGAATGAAGTATTAGCAATAACAAAATTATACGCTAAAACAAAATCTAATATAGCTCTACCTTCTTCATTAATCACTCCAAAACCATAGCCACCATGAATATTTTTAAAATCCTCTACCACTCTACCAACATATCCATTTAAATCTTCTCCAATAAAATTTCTTTCCTCAAGATATATCATTTGTATTAAGTCTTCTAACTCATACAAGAATTTATCTTTAGAACTTATATCTAAACCAACTTGAGGAGCATAAGCACTTATAATATTAAAAATCTTAATATCAACAATAATCTTAAGGGCTATAATTTTATCTCCAATTTTATTAATTTTTACAACATATCTTTCAAACTCTTATCTATAATTACACCTACCCCATTTTTAGTGTCTCTTACCTGAATACCTAAATTTAAAACCTAAGTTATCGACATTCTCAGCTTTTTTTCCAACTCATTTAGTTTCTTCAACACATACGATATTTATCTTTTTTATGAATCATAATATCAACTAATTCAATTAATTTGCCACTAAATGACGCATGATATGAAAAAATGAATAGTTTGTGTATGAATGCATGTATGTGGAAATCATCCCCTACGATACAGGAAGAGGACGCTAGTGAACACTTGCGCATAAAAGTTTTTCTACCACCCCAGACAATTGTAATAGTTCACTAATCGTTATGTCAACGGGATAATATCAATCAGATGCAAGAGAGAGAGCTTATTATCTCAGATAATTGTGATGTATAAATCATTAACTGCTGTGCCGACGGGATAATATTGGCTAAAGGGAGGTAAGTGTCTTTCCACCCTAGACAATTATCATGTTTACAGACCAACTGTTGTGTCTACATGAGCCGACAGGACAATAATAGCCAAGAGTGGGTTAGGTTATTTGACAGTGATCTTCAAAGCAGACAGATGTGTATGTAAACAATATAAAGTAAAATTAAAGATAAAGAAATGCATGTAAAAGATTTGAGAATTTTCATTTTAAAAAAGATCACCGATAAATGCATAAACATATATAAGATTTCTTATGAAAATATGAAAGATTAACATATTCCCAAATTTTTTTTATAAGATAAGATAGACCAGCATGCATATAGAATTGTTTTCCTTGGGTTATTGTAGTTTAGAAGTGTGATTATTCCTCTATTATCTTTAAATAAATCATTATGTTGTTTTACCTTTTTTTCTCATGTTTAAACTTTTGATTATGATGAATAGATGATGATCAATACGTACAATAGGCAAGAACAGTAATCAGAAAAGTACAAATTTCTAACTGTTAATTAAATTTGTTTTCTTTAGTGACTCTTTCATGAATATTTGAATATTTAATTGTTAGTGACAGCAATATAAAAATAGAGAACTTATTTTCACTATCCGACCGTCCCTTTCCGTCTTGCTTAATTCCAAGCCTAGGAATGGGTCATGACAATCATTTTGCATGACTTCAACAAAAATAAAATTGTCGCTCATGTTAATTATCCTTCTTCAGAAAAAACTATGGTTTATGCTCTTCACGACTAAACGTCGTGAAAAATATGTTGCTTCGTTATAGACTTTAATTTATAAAGGATTTATAATGAATCCTAATCTGCATACATTATATCACTTAAATGGGTATTTCACAAGTTTTAAAAAGCACTCTTCTATTTGACAGCACTTGCAAGGAGCCATAATTTTAAGCCATAAATGTTCACAAAAAATTCTTGAAGGTGCCTTTTATTGGCCCTAACCACCTGCATAAGCTTCTATATTAAAATAGTTGTCTATCCATGATTGCCTGATTTGAGACTCCAATTTCTCCCATACAAAATGGTGTTCGCCTAGAAGATAATATCCTATTGTGTGCAATAGACCCCATCATCTCGTAGTCATTCATTAGGCATAAACTTTGAACACAAACTCTAATAGACAACAACAAAAATGAGAAACTTTTATTTGTGCAACAAAAAGATTAACATGCATAAAAACAAACCACGGAAGCAAAGCACCCGTGCACTTACTCCTTTTCTACTTTCAAACGGGCCTTTTTTTAATAGACTTCTAGCAATAAATCCATTAGGTATAGGTTAACAAAATACATATTGCATAACACATTGAATAAAAGTACTCACCAGTAATGGTGCACATTTAATGTTCCACAGTCGCGATTGAGATGAAACTGAAGGTTAACTGAGCTTTTGACCAACAAATTAACGAAAAAGGGGAATTTACTTACATTGCGCACAAAACAAAAAAAATTACATATATCACACAAAAACTTCATTATTTACGAATAAAGCATTCAAAATATCAAAATTTAATAAAAAATAACACCTATAGTGAACTTCCGTCACAACGCCGGCGAATCCTTTTGCAAAATCCAAATCCCATATTATCATTTGGCTGCCTCAGCTCATCTTCCTTCATCCATTGTGTGCCAATCCTCTCCCATTTCATCCTTTTCTCGCTTACCATGGCGAAAATCTCGAGTCTCTCTTTTCTTCATTCTTACCCAAATTACCTCAGCTTCCCTTCCAAACTTCCATGGCTTCTCAACCTCTAGCGCGCAGCTCATTGCAGCATGCGTTGATCGATCTCCGCCGAGGAGTTCCCTTCGAATACCAGCAACCTGACAAATATTTCATGGGGCTGCGAGATCGAGTCTCTCGAAAGAGCCTTTATGCAGTGGCACTGGCTTTCGGACTTGGCCCTTCGTCCCCATAAGATGGATATCCGGCAAGTTGACGTTGGCAGGCATGGCCTACAACGTAACCGCCATCCTTCGACTTGTTAACAAAGTTAACAGAGTCCGAAATATGTAAATAATGAAGTTTAGGTGTGAGATATTTAAATTGTTATGGTTTGTGTGCTATGTATGTAAATCCCCCTAAAGAAAAAACAGTAGAGCCTTACATCAAAAATACTATCATATTCCTCTAGTAGAGTTGTGACGATGGCCTGAGCATTGTTTGCAGCATTTGCAGCAGCCAAAAGCTGAGCAGAACTACCTCCATTTGCATCAAAGTCATCCTCTAATTCACATTCACCAGCAAGCAGTGGACGCAGCAACAAAGGTGCCATACAAGCAGCAACAGCAGATGGAGTCATCCGATTCTCAGTAGTATGCAAAGCAATTGTGTGCATCATTTTCAAAACCCTTGATCAAAAATAGCAAGTAATTTGAGATTGTAAGTCAAGAAATATAATATCATGGATAGATCAGGTCAAAATATTAAAGTAAAGGATGGAAAGAGAACTACCTCAAATAGAAACTAAGTTCTAATGATGGCAAATGTATATTAAGCAAATAACCAATACAGATCTGAAAAACGTTTTCATAGGCTGATATATCATCAAGTCATTGTAAGAAAAAGTATATTCCAAAATCACGCATCAACTGCCCTATAAAAAGAGAAAAATGGATCAAATATCCTAAATCAGTTAAGAAAGCTTACCCATTGTAATCAGAAAAACAAGCCAATATTTTTTATATTATATTTAAATTTAAAAATATTGGAGTCACTCAGCTCAGAAAACAATAGAATGGAGAACAATTGAATTTTGAGAAAAGCCAAGAACCAAAAAAGTTTCAAATGTCTAAAATCAGTTAAAAAAAGCGTACACATTGTATTCTGAAAAAAATGCCAATGTTTTCCTAATTTTATTTTAGAAAAATTGGTGCCACTCAACTCAGATGAAAATAGGATTGAGAACAATTCAATTTTGAGCAAACACAAGGGTGGCTTGAAACCGAATAGAATGAAATAAAAGTGCATCGAAGTCAAATTGTTGATCGATTGTACTTCATTCTGAGCCAGCATGAATCAAATTAGATCAAATGCAAGCTGGCTCATTTTGATTTCAGATTATCTCAAAATTAATTAATTTTTTTTATTTTAAACACTCAAAATACTACTGAAATGTTATCAGAAATAGTAAAAGCAATTTATTATGGTGAATTATTGACAACAATAAACAAAATTAAAAAAAAATGTAAACTGAGATGTTTACAAGAAAAACAGATTCTCAAGTAAATTAAAGTCCTTGTACAATCAAAGCTCTTAATAAAATCATTCGCAATCTACAACAGAATTTCTGTCTAATCATGCAGCATCAATCTACAAAAGCAGCAAACTACTACTTTTTACATAAAGTTTGCACATTTTTTCTTCCAATTTTGATGTCAGATCAGAAGACACCCCATTCGTACGAAATCTCAAAGCCAGAGAAACAAAAATCTTAAAAAAATGAAGCCATTTAAGTAAAAAAAAAAATTACATAAAGATTAAAATTTTAGTTCTATAATCACTAAAAATGAAATCATTTTGGAAATGATATTTCTAATTTTGTGATCATAAACAACTGAGACATAAAAATAGAGCATTAAGTAACTTTTTCAATATCATCAACAATTGGATCAAACAATATTTGCTTTCCCCCTATCTCTGGTTTCATGCAAATGATTAGTCCTAGAATACCTACAAATATGAGATATGTTGCAATGTTTTTTTTTTTTTTTACATGATTTAACACATAAAATACATGTCATTCTCAATAGTTTTTTATCTTTTATCACAATAATTGATTAAAATACTTCCAAACATTTGATCCAAGTCTTTTGCCCTTCTGCTCCTAAAAAAATGTAACACTTTCTATAAGATTAGACGTATTGCCAACTGGAAGATGACATGAACTGCAACCAAATTAATGTGCCGAATGGCTGGACAATGCATCTATGAGAAACTGTATCATTTAAGTAACTGATGCGGCAAAATGAAGAATTAAAAACAANCCTCAAATAGAAACTAAGTTCTAATGATGGCAAATGTATATTAAGCAAATAACCAATACAGATCTGAAAAACGTTTTCATAGGCTGATATATCATCAAGTCATTGTAAGAAAAAGTATATTCCAAAATCACGCATCAACTGCCCTATAAAAAGAGAAAAATGGATCAAATATCCTAAATCAGTTAAGAAAGCTTACCCATTGTGATCAGAAAAACAAGCCAATATTTTTTATATTATATTTAAATTTAAAAATATTGGAGTCACTCAGCTCAGAAAACAATAGAATGGAGAACAATTGAATTTTGAGAAAAGCCAAGAACCAAAAAAGTTTCAAATGTCTAAAATCAGCTAAAAAAAAAACGTACACATTGTATTCTGAAAAATNTAAAGCAAAGTAAATATGTCATTTGAATACACAAGCGCCAAGATATAAGTTTGTGTGTGTGTGTGTGTGTGTAATTCACCAATGACTTCACTACTCGGAAGNAGAACGTATCCAAGAAATTGTTAATACAAAGCAAGGCAATGAATAACGCCCTTCTAAGGTTTGTCACCTCCACTGGGAGATGAATGGAAGAGAGCCGAAATGAAAGAACAATGACCATAGTCAAAAACACCACAAAAAAGGAGGGAATCAGGCTTAGGTCTCGTGCTTCTCAGGGTAAAAAACACAATTGAAAGTCTTTGAGTGAGAAAAGAAATGAACAGGGGGGTACTGATAGCTCTTCGATCTTTATGAAATAAAATGGGAGAAAGGTTGAGAGTTTTACTCTGAGCCATTCATATTTAATCAAAAGGCCCAAAAAAAATTATAATTTTGAGTACATACGCAAAATATGTGGCAAAAGAAGCTTTCTTACAGAAATATTACAAAACTAAATCATATAAAATTTTAAATGATTTTTATTTTAAGTTTTTCTATTGATCGTTTCTCCACCTCCAATCGAACTTGGATCGAAAATTACGACCATCAAATTATTTTGCTAATGGATCCACTTATGCGCTTTGAGCCAAGAAAATTTTCAACAAAAAATCAAATTGATTTTTGACCGATCTATGGCTTTCGAGCCAAACTCTCAGATAAAAAAAATAATAATTGAAGACAATAAAGGGGCGCGGTGCTGCAGGAAGCCAAAACTCAAAACAAAGAAAAATTGCAAATTAAAGTTCAGCTCCAAACTATTCACATTGTTTCTTAAACTAACGCCAAGCTAATTGCGAAAAAAAATTGTCCAGTGGATTTCTTTACTAACTATATTGCAAATATACTCCATAATCAAGGTTGGTGCTCAAGTCTAAGGTAGTATCCCTCAATAACACATCCCAAGGAACCAAATTTTATCAATTTCGGGGTAATTAATATAAAGTAATAGTTCAATCCAATACCAATGAGCATATTGGCATTCGCATGCCAACATTTTAGCATCTATAATAGACAATTGTAATGGAAAACTTTAAGGTCAAGTTGTGCACATGCAATAATTTTTAAGGGGTTACAGAAGATATTTCGGGCATTAAAGAGTAATAACTGAAGGCTATACTGATATCATGCAAGCCAGATCAATGATTGACCAATATAACAAGAGGTTACCTAGCTCATCAATAGCAAGAATTTTTGTTTTCAATCAAAATATTAGGAAAATGTTCATATTCATAATGAAAGAATTCATCCAATATTATAAAAAGAGTGTTATAGTTGGTTCGAGCATGCATTTAGATCATTCATGTATCCTAAATTTGTTAGCTGAAAAAAAGATGAATGAATGCAAACCAAATGCAGATTTTTTTAATAAAACAAATAAAATGTAAAAATTAAAACATCTATACAAAATAAGCTCTTAGAAAACCAAATAAAGACCAAATACATCATACCAAGAAAAAATTGAACAGGAAGTACCTCTGCAATAGCTTACGATTTGGTTCTGGAAATGTGTTCACTATTGCAGAACGCATTTCTTTCAAACGATCTTCCCTAAGTTCGAATCCTAGATAATAAGGAAAAATAATAATAATGAGTCGCAAAATAGTTCAACATCAGCTTGCACAAGGGCAAAACGTTATTGTAGAAGGCAAATATTATAAGAACATCATCAATCTGTTTTTTTTTATGTTCCATTTTGTCATCCTAGAAAGAACAAATACCAATTTAAATTTGAGAAGGTAAACAGCAGGCTGCTTCTAGGCTTATTCATCACTTGGTTATTTGTGTACAATTTAACAACATTCCCTAGAAACTCTAAAGCACATGCATAACTTTTACAAAAGAGTTTAAATATAACAAACATGCCATCAAAAATAAGAAAGAAATGCAACTGCAAAACTTAAATAAAACAGCTCAATGAGCAGGACCTAAAAATACAAAAAGTTGCCCTACATGCCAACATAAATATGCATATAAAAAACTAAAGCAAAGTAAATATATCATTTGAATACACATGCGCCAAGATATAAGTGTGTGTGTGTGTGTGTGTAATTCAACAATGACTTCACTACTCAGAAATAGATATACACAAAACCTCCACAAAATAGCAAAAACATATATTGCAAATAAAAAGTTCAAATAGAACTTATCGGATGATAAACTGCTATCCGTATTCTCAGTGTTTTATGAAAGAATGCAAGTAACAGAAAATTTTGGTCAGTTCACAAATTCAAATTCATGGTAATTAAAGCATGTTAGGTAATATCACAGAAGATAATCAGTATTACTGGTGAATTATAACAACTTCGGTAGTTAGTGTTGGTCACACTGTGATAACATATAGTTAGCATGATACTATAGCATGGGAGTTGAAACATTTCAAAGATAAAGACCAATCCATTAAGGACTTTTGCAGGATCAAATGCTATTAGACGTTCAGTAAAAACTTTATTATTAATTTGCAACCCAGGAACTCAAAGAAGTCTCGAATTATTTTTTTGTCACTAGTCCGTTTGTGAAATTATTTTAGTGCTAACGTGCTCAAAGGTTCTTCAAGGAAAAAAAAACAAATTCCATCGACTTTTGTAAACAGGTTTATTATTGAATGAAAGGAGTTACTTGGCTAAGAATAAATTCCATCCCTCTACACGTCGACAATCCCTTCCTTTTGTATGATAAAAATTCAGCACTAATTTGGATGCTTTGTAGATTGAATAGTAACAGCTTGAGGAATTAGTGAAAGTTTCTACCCAATTTGGTCCTTCACAGTTCTCCGTCAAGAAGTCAAAAAGAAATTACCATGCATTTATAACACTTCTGATATCAATAATATTATCCTACTTTATTCCCGAAACCTACATGATATCAGAGCTAAGGGATCTTGCCCTTGCCTCCGAGATCTTATCCTAGCTGCCGGAACCTCCCCTGCAGGCCTACCACGGCAATTTTTCTTGCAGCCGGACCTCCCTTCCCAGCCGGATTGCTTCCCTGAAGTTTTCTGCAGTTTTTTCCTGCCTCTGGATGTTCTTCCTGCCAGCTATACTGCTACAGTTTTTTGTCCTGCAGCTGGACTTTATTCCTGCAGGCTGTACCGCCAGATCCCTTCCCCAAAACACCCTCAGAGTTCCTCCNCTAGCTGCCGGAACCTCCCCTGCAGGCCTACCACGGCAATTTTTCTTGCAGCCGGACCTCCCTTCCCAGCCGAATTGCTTCCCTGAAGTTTTCTGCAGTTTTTTCCTGCCTCTGGATGTTCTTCCTGCCCAGTTATACTGCTAAAGTTTTTCTTCCTGCAGCTGGACGTTATTCCTGCAGGCTGTACCGCCAGATCCCTTCCCCAAAACACCCTCAGAGTTCCTCGCTGCAGTCCGACCTCTCCCCTGCAGGACCTCCTGTTGCCGGATCTCCCTCCAGCCGGCTGTATATACCACTAGAAACCTCTTGTGCTGAAAGCCTAGTAAAGGATCGTCTTCANGATCTCCCTCCAGCCGGCTGTATATACCACTAGAAACCTCTTGTGCTGAAAGCCTAGTAAAGGATCGTCTTCGTTTATGTCTCAGCATCCGAACCTCACATTTAGCTCCGTCGGAATCATGGCGGACTCCACCTCCAAGATTCCTTCTAATAGTGCCTTTGAGCCTTGCGGAGGATCGACACCTGCCTCTATCCTCCCGCAGNTAGTAAAGGATCGTCTTCGTTTATGTCTCAGCATCCGAACCTCACATTTAGCTCCGTCGGAATCATGGCGGATTCCACCTCCAAGATTCCTTCTAATAGTGCCTTTGAGCCTTGCGGAGGATCAGCACCTGCCTCTACCAGAGGGCATGAAAATCACAATAACTTCCAGATTACAACCCACAAACTCAACGACTCTAATTTCCTCAAATAGTCTCAAGCAGTAGCGCCGTTTGTCAAATGTCAAGGTAAATTCAGCCAACTTACAGGTACGATTTGTGAACCTCTAGAGACTTACCAAACATATGCAGCATAGGAAGTAAGAACTCCNCAATAACTTCCAGATTACAACCCACAAACTCAACGACTCTAATTTCCTCAAATGGTCTCAAGCAGTATCGTCGTTTGTCAAGGTAAATTCAGCCAACTTACAGGTATGATTTGTGAACCTCTAAAGACTTACCAAACATATGCGNCAATAACTTCCAGATTACAACCCACAAACTCAACGACTCTAATTTCCTCAAATGGTCTCAAGCAGTATCGTCATTTGTCAAGGTAAATTCAGCCAACTTACAGGTATGATTTGTGAACCTCTAAAGACTTACCCAACATATGCAGCATGGGAAGTAAGAACTCAATGTTTATGGCATGGCTAATTAATTCCATGAAGACCTCGATTGGTCGTTCTTACCTATTTCTTATAACTGCAAGTGCCTTCCGGGTTATAGTTCGCAATAGCTACTAGGACGTAGACAATTTTGGACAACTCTACGAGGTGTCGAACGAGATCCGTGAGGTAAAACATAGGTCAAAGACAGTGACATAGTACTAGAATGATTTGGTTTCCTTATGGATGGAATGTAACATCTACTATGACTATATGTAGGACACTCTCGTGGATCTTTCTCTCTTCAAAAAAAATTCTGAAAAAGAATCGTGTGTTTCACAACCATTCAGCCAACCCACACTTATAACATCCCTGAATCACCAAATTCCATCAATAGAGTCCAATGGAACACTTAAAGCTGCTTGGATCCAGTCAGCTATCCTCCAGCCTGTCAACCTCCCACGTTAGTCAAGGTAACCTTTCTATGGAACTAATTGATCCTTCTTCTAATTCATGGATTATTGATTCAGGTGCCACGAATCACATGAACGGGTGCTCTCAAGTTTTTTCGACATATTCTCTGTGCTCAAGGTAAGACTATTAAAATTATCGATGGCTCCTGTAATTCTATTGCAACCCAACATTTGCTCAAGAGCAACCTTTTATCATTCAATAATTTGACATATGACCTTGATTGTGTTGTTCATTTCACTCCTGATGTTCGCATCTTTCAGGATCATCGTTTGGAGAGGAGGATTGGAACTACTAAGCAGGTAGCCAAGCTCTAATTCTAAGAATATGGCATTGATGATGCTAATACTCAATCGCGTAGTTGTAATTTTTCCATTTTTAGTGCTTGTCCAATTATGCTATTATATTGTCTCTTGGGTCCTCCTAATTTTCACTATTTAAAACAATTGTACCCTCTAATATTTATTGATATGAATCCATCTATTTTTAAATGTGAAATTAGTCATTTAGCAAAATACCATCGTGTTCCATATCCGCCCTACCGATACACTCATTATTTTCTATTTTCACTGATTCATAGTGATTTATTNACCCTCTAATATTTATTGATATGAATCCATCTATTTTTAAATGTGAAATTAGTCATTTAGCAAAATACCATCTTGTTCCATATCCGCCCTACCGTTACACTCATTATTTTCTATTTTCACTGATTCATAGTGATTTATGGGGACCCTCTCGAACTGCAAGCTACACTAATAAATGGTGGTTACTCTAATTGATGACCACAATCAAATAACGCGAATCTATATATTAAAAGATAAATCTGAAGCTGCAGTCACCTCCAAAAACTTTTATTCTTTCATTTTGACCCAATTCAAAACCTTCATTTAAGTCCTTCGGTTCGACAATGGTAAGGAGTACTTTAAGNGATTTATTGGGACCCTCTCGAACTGCAAGCTACACTAATAAATGGTGGTTACTCTAATTGATGACCACAATCGAATGACGTGAATCTATATATTAAAAGATAAATCTGAAGCTGCAGTCACCTTCAAAAACTTTTATTCTTTCATTTTGACCCAATTCAAAACCTTCATTTAAGTCCTTCGGTTCGACAATGGTCAGGAGTACTTTAACTCTATTTTAAGAGAATTCTAAGTAAGGGCATCCTCTACCATAACTCTTGTATGGATACTCCAAAACAAAATGAGATAGCCGAGTTGAAAAACCAACACATTCTCGAAGTGGCTCGTTCTATTTTGTTTCAAACTAATGTCCCTAAATGATTTTCATATGGTGTTGTCCTTGCCACAACATATCTCATTACAAAGTTCTCACAAAAATTCACAATTTTTCAGACCCCACTATCCATCTTAATGTCGTGTTTTCCTATCAATTGGTTCTTCACCATATTATATCCCAGAATATTTGGGTGCACAGCTCTTGTTCGCAAAACTACACCGACACAGAATAAACTTGATCCCCGCTTGATTAAATGTGTTCCTCGGCTATTCAGCCAAACAAAAAGGCTATAAGTGTTTTGATCCTACCACCTGTAAAATATATTGAGTGTCGATGTCACTTTTTTGAAATTATACCCGACTTCCCTCACACTATCTAGAGTGAGGGGAAGCTAGATTTGTTGTATGTTGTTCATTTTCTTACTCCGTTGGACATTCTACCTACTCCTACAACCTTTGTGACTGAGGAACCCTCAGTCCCATTAGATCCATCACCAACTAGACCAACATCACTTCCATCCACTCTACCTTTCTATACTCGATGTATCAAACTCACGGTTGAGACTCGTCCCAATGCCCCCACACTCGAGCCCGCTACCTCGCAACAGATCTTGGAATCCGCTCAGGCCGACATCCTTGTNTTCAGCCAGCCCACACTTATAACATCCCTGAATCACCAAATTCCATCAATAGAGTCCAATGGAACACTTAAAAGCTGCTTGGATCAAGTCAGCTATCCTCCGGCCTGTCGACCTCCCACGTTAGTCAAGGTAACCTTTCTATGGAACTAATTGATCCTTCTTCTAACAGGTGCCACGAATCACATGAACGGGTGCTCTCAAGTCTTTTCGACATATTCTCTGTGCTCAAGGTAAAACTATTAAAATTATCGACGGCTCCTGTAATTCTATTGCAACCCAACTTTTGCTCAAGAGCAACCTCTTATCATTCAGTAATTTGACAGATGACCTTGATTGTGTTGTTCATTTCTCTCCTGATATTTGCATCTTTCAGGATCATCGTTTGGAGAGGAGGATTGGAACTACTAAGCAGGTAGCCAAGCTCTACTTCTAAGAATATGACAATTATGATGCTAATACTCAATCGCGTAGTTGTAGTTTTTCCATTTTTAGTGCTTGTCCAATTATGCTATTATATTGTCTCTTGGGTCCTCCCAATTTTCACTATTTAAAACAATTGTACCCTCTAATATTTATTGATATGAATCCATCTATTTTTAAATGTGAAATTAGTCATTTAGCAAAATACCATCGTGTTCTATATCTGCCCTACCGTTACACTCATTATTTTCTATTTTCACCGATTCATAGTGATTTATGGGGTCCCTCTCGAAGTGCAAGCTACATCAATAAATGGTAGTTACTCTAATTGATGACCACAATCAAATGACGTGAATCTATATATTAAAAGATAAATCTGAAGCTGCAGTCACCTTAAAAAACTTTCATTCTTTCATTTTGACCCAATTCAAAACCTTCATTTAAGTCCTTCGGTTCGACAATGGTCAGGAGTACTTTAACTCGATTTTAAGAGAATTCTAAGTAAGAGCATCCTCTACCATAACTCCTGTATGGATACTCCAAAACAAAATGAGATAGCCGAGTTGAAAAAATGACACATTCTCGAAGTGGTTCGTTCTATTTTGTTTCAAACTAATGTCCCTAAATGATTTTCATATGGTGTTGTCCTTACCACAACATATCTCATTAACAAAGTTCTCACAAAAGTCTACAACTTTTCAGACCCCACTATCCATCTTGATGTCGTGTTTTCCTATCAATTGGTTCTTCGCCACATTAGATCCCAGAATATTTGGGTGCACAGCTCTTGTTCGCAAAACTACACCGACACAGAATAAACTTGATCCCCGCTTGATTAAATGTATTCCTCGGCTATTCAGCCAAACAAAAAGGCTATAAATGTTTTGATCCTACCACCTGTAAAATCTATTGAGTGTCGATGTCTCTTTTTTGAAATTATACACGACTTCCCTCACACTATCTAGAGTGAGGGGAAGCTAGATTTGTTGTATGTTGTTCATTTTCTTACTCCGTTGGATATTCTACCTACTCCTACAACCTTTGTGAATGAGGAACCCTCAGTCCCACTAGCTCCATCACCAACTAGACCAACATCACTTCCATCCACTCTACCTTTCTATACTCGATGTACCAAACTCACGGTTGAGACTCGTCCCAATGCCCCCACACTCGAGCCCGATATTGGAATCCGCTCAGACCGACATCCTTGGAACGATGCTCTCTCAACTTATGGGGATCACTCCTCTAAATGAGGAGTTGAATTCCCCCTTTGAGGTACATAAATAGGCATGCCCTTTTTATCCCTTCGCAAAATGTCTAATTCCACAGCTCTCCAACCTACAAAGCCTTTGCCACTTAATTGACGAATCATTGTCTCCCATCTACTATTGAGGCAACATTGGCTAACCTGACCTGGAAGTCTGCAATCATGGGCTAGATGAATGCCCTTTGAAGCAACCATACATGGGATGTTGTCGATCTTCCACGAAAAGAAAAGCAATTGGCTGCAGGTGGATTTTCAGCATTAAATCTAACTCTGATGAATCTTTTGAAAGCAACAAGGCACGGCTGGTTGCTAAAGGCTATTTAAAGACATATAGAGTTAACTATGAAGAAATGTTTGCTCTAGTGGACAAACTAAATACCATTCGGGTTCTGTTATCCCTTGTCGTGAATTTAGATTGGCTTTTACTCCAGTTGGATGTCAATAATGATTTCCTTAATGGTGATCTTACAAAAGAGGTATATATGTCTATCCCATCGGGATTTGACTCAAACTCTTCCAGTGGACAAGTGTGTCGACTACGGAAGTTTATTTATGGATTGAAACAATCCTGTCGGGCTTGGTTCATCAAGTTTACACAAGTTGTTGTGGGTCATGTTGTATCGTAGGCCCAATCTGATCAGAAGATATTGTTCTGCCACTCACCCGATGACTGTATTGTCATCCTCATTGTCTATGTCGGCGACAGCATACTCACCGATAATGATCTGCAGTCTTTGAAATCTCTCAAAACTATCCTTGCCATATCTTTTGAAATGAACTTGGGTTCCTAGTTATCTAATATTTACTAGGTATGAATGTAGCTCGATCCTCTCGGTGCATTAGACATTCCTAGCACAAATATGTGACAGATGTACTAACTGACAAAAAGCTACTTCTACGCAAACCAATAGCTGTTCCGATGGATCCAAATGAAAAATTGGTAGGTGTTCCCAATATCGTTTAGGTGAACAAGACAGTACCAACGACTAGTAGGGAAACTCATTTATCTTGCTCATACGTGCCCGAACATTTGTCACATCCTTGGTATTGTCAATCAGTTCATGCATGATCTCTACGAGCACCATCTCGCAGTTGTCCACATCGAATCCTCCACTACTTAAAAGTCACACTAAGCTCAAATTTGTTGTTCTCTCATCACAACTCTCACTATGTTGTAGTTTATAAGTACACCAATTGGGTCGGGACCGTACATGATCGACGATCTACCTTGAGTTAATGCCCATTCATGTGGGGAAACTTTTTCGTGTGAAAAAATAAAACACAGTTCGTGGTTGTTGATACACCTAAAATATATAGTTTTTATGTACTTATACCTATTTTTGAGATATTACACTTTACTGAAAGATATTTATGTGTTTTTCTTTCAAATACAATCAAAATGATGAAAAATGATAAAATGAGTGAAAATGAATCAAATTTGGAGGAAAAATCAAGAAGGTGAAAAAATGAACTAAGGCGTCTAAGCGACCAGGACTGGCTCATGCCAGGTACCCCGCGCTTAAGCACCAGAAATAGTTATTTGATGATTCATTGACTTTGGATGAATTTTTTAAGAGGTGTTTGAAGCAACCCTTTGTGAAAACGTGAGAAATAATTAATGAAAACAAAAATTCATTTAATTGGCTTTTGAAAGGAGACAAATCTAGAAGATTCTTTGAATAAAGACACATTTTGAAGATGCACCAAGACACCTTTTGGAAAATTATAAAAGAAGACTTGGATCATCCATAAAAGAGAGAATCCATCCAAACCAATCCAGTGTCAATCACCACATACGCCGCCGCCGCTGCCGCCCACTTTTTTTTTTATTTTGAGTTGTCTTTTGTATTGTAAGTGAAGGAAAAGATTCAAAGGAACTTCAAAACTTTGGTGAAGAGGATTTGAGATAAGTTTTTATTTTTGTGAGTACATTTAGTTTTAATTTAGACTTCTTGTTTGTGTGCATGATTTCTATTTTCAAAATCAAGTGTGGTTGTGTTTTCTTCATAAATTCTGAGTAGTTTCCTTTATATTTTTCCATAAAATGATTAATGATTAGATATTAGAAGAAAGTTGTGTGAAGTATTAATCTTTAATGTTGGAAGAAATTATGATTTTAAACCTTTTACTTCATTTACTTTTTAATTTAGCCAATTAAGATTTTAATACATGTTGTGAGAACATGTAAGATCCGAGATTGTATTGTCTCAATCAACAAATGGTAAGAATCATATTTGATTTCATGGATGAGAATATAGTGTATGGGGTTGAGTGCAAATAAATAGGAAAATAAACTTTGAAGGGTGTAGAATTAGAGGACTTTAGATTGACAGGCTAAAGCTCCCAATTTGGTTTATAGTTTTAGGTTTTGATATGATATGTTAGCCTTCAGGTGGAGGGAGAAGAGAAAACTCTAAAGTGATAGCTAGTATCTTTCTTACCTAACCCACCTTCAAGACTATTCAAACTATAAATTAGTCAATACTCTTTATAGTATCTCTAGTAAGGATAAATAATATTATTGCTCATATTTGGCACAGCACAATTAGAATACATCCACAACATAATTCATATACTTATTACTGATTCATGATAAGGAAAAAGATATTTTATTTATATTGTCTCCTTCTTGCAAATATCAAGTTAGATTAGTTAGTTGCTTACTTTATTTTTAATTATAAAAAATTACAAAAAAAATTGAACTTTCATTATTATTATTAAATCTAGGGTTTAGAAAAGAATATTTTGCTAACTAGAATTTTATTATCTAATTTCTTCTGCTTTGTAAAGTGTGTATTGTAATTTTTCCTGTGGGTACGATATTCAGAACTTAATAAAAAAGTCTTATATTACTTGATAACGATACGTATACTTGCATAGTATCTCATATTTAAATATTATAACTGCATTCTTATTTGCTTAGATGTTGAGAATTTATTTAGCTTTTGTTTTGAATCAAGTTTTTGGCTTTGTTGGAAAATAAGAATTATAGTTAAGAAAATTAAGAATACAATTGCATGCATCGCATTAACATATATAAAGAGAATCGGAATCAGTTGCCTGGAGCAGTGTTGAAGCCGAGCTTTTGCCTATGTCGTTAGAAGTACGTGAAGCCCTCTGGTTGTACATCATGTTCAGTGAGTTAGGTATGCTAGTCTCTGTTTCTCTGAGCTGTTTTTGTGACAATAAAGCCACCTTCAAAATTGCTCTAAAAATGTTGAGGTTGACTGTCACTTTATTAAGGAGAAGTTGGATTTCGGGAAGATTATTATCCTATTTGTCTCATCCACTAGTTAACTAGCAGATCTTCTAATAAAGAATCTTCCTCGACTAATGTTTGACAAATTCAAATCCAAGTTGAGCATGATTGGCATCTATGTTTTAATTAGATGGTGTTAAAAGTTATTTCTATTTATTTTGTTTCCTTTCCTGTTATTTTTTTTCTATGTATTTCCGAGTTTGTCTTTCCTTTCCATCTTATGGGTGTTAAAGTGATTTGGGTTTTATATCTTTCTTTCTTTTTTCATATCAATAATATTATCCTGCTTTATTCCAAAAACCTACAGTATCATTTGTATTAATTCTTTTAGGTCATTCTAAATTTTATTTTAACATGTATCAAAATCTACTTGAGGAGCATAAGCACGTTCAAAAATCTCATTATCAACAACAATCTTTAGAGTTATAATTCTATGGACAATTAAATTGCAGAGTTACCTTTGCAACACTTATCTACAATTACACATACATAATTTCTATTGTGAGTCCTACCTGAATACCAAAGTTTAAAACCTAAAGTACTAATCTCCTTAGTCTTTTCTAATTCATTTAGTTTCCTCAATGCATAAGATTTTTATCTTCCTATGAACCATAATATCTATTAATTTCATTAGTTTACTTGTGAGAGTGCTTATATTCTGAAATCCCCTCCTGATATTAGTTTCTTAGACTAACGTTTTTGCACACAACCATAATGTGAGAACTCTTGCTTATTTAACAGTACACCCTATTGATATCAGAAAATTAATTAAAATTTATAAATCTTGTTAATTAAATATAATTAAACTCAATGAATATTAAGTTGAAATTTGCAGGTCTCAATCTTGTCAAATAACTACCCCCGCACTCTCTTTGTTTAGGTTTTTATTAAAACCTCTTTGTAACTGCATTACAAGGGCACGGGAAAAAAAAAACTTTTAAGGAAACCTCCCTAATCCTCTTCCTCTTCTTTGGCTTTCCAACAATGATGGGATCGCAGTGTAAAAACCAGTGAATCTCCCATCGATTTGAATCCCATCTTCGTCATCTCCCCTAACCTGAGGCAGATTGTCGAATGAGCCTCCCTGTCATGACTGCGATTACAACTAGTGGAATAGTAACGGCGCGATATTTGCATGCGAGGACTTCCAAAACTTCCAAAAATCCCTCTCATAATCTCAACACTCATGATATAGGCATGATTAGGGCTTGTCGGCGACAAAATCACAGCATCGAGAACTTCAAAACTCTTGCTTGTGCCCCCCGTGTCTTCCTTTGCCGCATACAACTGCACAAAGCCGCTCTCTGCTCCGTCAATATTATGTCGCTTTCTGCCTCCTACATTCAACGTTTCCCCATACCAAAGCCCTCTGAGCCGACTGCTTCGCCTATGCTCGACACCTAACCAAAGCCATTGGATTTTCCCTGCACTGATATACTCTTCTGCTTCTAGCGCACAATGGGATCTCACCATATGAATACCCTCTTTTGCTACACCTCTCTCACAACCGAGTGGCACAATCATGGCTAAAGAAAGCAGGAAGGGCAACAATGTGATACACCAACGAATTTCCCTGTTTCCTTGTTCTGCATCTGATCCTCATGTCCTTGTCTTCTTTTAAATAAAGCACCACCCCACGAAACACTTTGCCTTTTCCTGCACACAAGAATTGCATGTGATCCACTCTGTCGCAATGGATCCTCTGCTCTGTCCTAACCAGCTTCGTCTCTCTTGCAAGTCATAAGAAGGAAGGCTTTACCACTACTTCACGCCCGAGCCCGCTTTGCCTTTCTATTCGAGTCCAAGCACTAAACCCGAGTCATCCCTCCTTATTTGAGCCACATATAACTCGATTTCAGCCCACTTCACCTACCTAATCTGTTTTACTTTTGTTATATTGTTGTCATCGTCGTAGTCATCAATCATCGTCTTCAATATCGTCGGAGCTCGAAAATGAATAACTTTGGGGCAACAAGGTTATTTTCGAAGATCTCCATTCGAGAAGAGCTCGAGTACCCGCCCGAGAAAAATAAGTATCGTTCGAGGAAATAGGGAACTTGTTTGGAGAACTCTTTTCAAAATTGGGATTTTAGAATGCCCTTCCTTGGGAAACACGACCTGTGTATGGGAATTAAGTCCCATTCGAGAAAGTAAAATGCCGCTCGAGAAACTCTTTGCTTGCGATTTGACATTTTTTACATGTATATTGAAGGCCGGTCTTTTGAGATCGCGGATTAAATGTTATGTTTCGCTCCCCAACCGCAGTCTCATGACAATAAACAGCGAGTCTTTTGAGACACATGGAAAGGTTGGCTTTCTCACGTGCCCTCCCCCCCCCCACGGGGGTTGACGCCAAAAGGCAGTCGTAATTTCACTGATTTGGACTTCTAATAAATTTAAAATATTTGAATTTGTTAATAAAATAAAATGTAACACATTTGAAATTTAAAATGAATTGAAAACTCGAGCTTTTAAAATTTAAGCTCTTAGGGTTTAAAATAATAGGGACCTGGGCTTTCAATATTTCTAGGTTTTTAAATCATAGAACCCTAAGGCTTAAAAATATTAAAATTTGGATTTTATNCACATTTGAAATTTAAAATGAATTGAAAACTCGAGCTTTTAAAATTTAAGCTCTTAGGGTTTAAAATAATAGAGACCTGTGCTTTCAATATTTCTAGGTTTTTAAAACATAGAACCCTAAGGCCTAAAAATATTAAAATTTGGATTTTAAAATTTAAGCTCATAAATCTGAAAATATTTAAAATTTAGGCTCCTACAGTTTGAAAATTCATTTAAAATTGAGTTTTCAAACTTACGCTCCTGGTGATGAAAAATAATTCAAATATGATATCTTTTGAAACATTGAAATTCCGATACCAGATACGCAATACACCTGCTAGCAAGCAGAAGGTTCCTTTCTAAAGCCAAAAATCACAATACTTTTGCAAAAACGTTAAACTCCAAATGATTTCAAAATTTATAAAAATTATGTGGCTATCCCTCAATTCAAATGCAATATTTTGAAATGTGAGCCCACTTNCAGTGCATTACAGCAGGATGCAGGAACCGGAGATGAGGGTAGCTCCCGAAGAACATGCTGCAGAGCAACATTCCAAAATATTCAGTACCAAAAAAGAGTGGTTAAAAATGAGTTATGGCAAGCAAATTTAATTTATTCTTATTCTAATTAGAGCTAAGTGACAAAAATTAGAAGTTATACTTTAACACAATCACCAATGACATGTGCATCTTCCTCTGCAGTAAACTCTGTCCTACCTGATAGGAAAACAACCATCAGATCAAAAAGCATGTTGTGAATAACATTTTATAGCAATTGAGCCAATAGNAATATGTGAATTTGAAAACCCGCAAGTGCTCCAAACAACATTTTGAATATTCAAATACAAGGTTTGAGAATGATGCGCAGGTTAAACGAGTTGTATTATCTATAAAATTGGATCGTAAGTCCCACCCGACTAGATTCTCATCCTAACAAGGACTTGAGTTAATAACTTCAGTAATTTCAAAATAAACGTTCAAATACTAAAATAAGAATTTACAAATTTGAATCACCTAGTTTAATCCTCCTCCTCACAAGGATTGGAGTTGACGAGTCAAGAATTTTTTAAATAAATATTGATATCTTAAAATAAGAATTTCAAGTCCGAAACACCTAGTCCAATCCTGCTTGTAAGGAGAAGAGTCGACAGGACTCATCCCTAAAAATCTAAACTAACAAAACTAAATGTCTCCTTCAAATATAAAATTCTAAAGTGCTTAACTCCTAAATGATGATTGGGTTGATCGAAGATTCAACCGGAAGGTTAACTTTTTACATCAATATTTTCAGAGTAATCAATCAAAACGTCTAGATTAAAAAATATCACTAAAGAATTAAAGTAAATTTCATTCACCCTCCGTAACAAGTTGTCGAGAGTGACGAATTTCTGATTTATTTCAGCTCACAAAGAGTTAATGTCATATTAAGTGTATGTTTATATTCACAATCAAAGCAATGCATGTTAGTAAGGATGTGGCATGAATCCTCTGTGCGCGAGATTCTACCACAAAATAGCAACATAAAGTAGTGGTTATGACCAAAACCCTCTGATCGGGTGATTGCCGACAAATGACACCATCATATTACGGTCGCGGTCGCAGCCCGTATACTCCCCAATGACTTTCTACCATTTGAGTTGTGAGTAATAAGGGTATAATTGACAGGCATAAAGCCTTTTTGATAGCTAAATTCGTCGTAAATTTGTTTCGTTGGACAAACATCCACCAAGATCTACAAAAAATCCCTTTCGACGATGCAACACATGGTTGTTGATAAGGATTTTTCAATCAAGCTAGGTCGACTATCTCCTGACCAAGTAGAACAAGCACCACAAAGACTCGGGTTGAATCATGGGATCTTGAACAAGTTTCATAACTATTTCCCCCAACATCCGCTTTAAGCTTTAAGTGATAGATTTTACAATTTAAAATATTATATGCATGTTGCTTTTGTATATTTCAATTTTTAATGACTAGCCTTAATAAAAGGTGTTTTCCATTATCTAGAGAGGTAATTAACCATAGAGCCTTGCGCCTATAAGAAACCTCAAATTCTAGAAAAAAAAAAGTCCTTGCAAAATGAGGGTAAAATCTCTGGGTAGTGTCTTATCTACAATTCAATCCGCCTTCTGAAAATTTAACCATTCAAAGCTCTCTCAACAAAACAAATCAAAAATAAGCAGAGAATCTAGAGGTGTGGGAATTTTTCAAGCTCACACACATAGGTGCGAGTGTAGCGGCCTTTGCATATTTTTCATTGTATTCAGTTCATACAACACATTGCTCCTAAGGGACGTCCTAGCATTTACATAATGATTTAAAGAATTCATGTCGTGATTTTTTTGACAAAAAATTTAAGCTTGTTGTTGACTACCTAATGCAACCCTTCACTTTTGTCAAATAGGGCTTGGGAACCAGAAATAGCTCCAAATTGCATATGTAAGCTAAAACTTCACACATATTGCTGACCAAAAAATATCTATGAATAATAGCAATCTTCTTATGCTAGAGCAAACAGGAGTAAAGCATGTAAACGAAAGGTGGTCAGTACTTCTCCTTTGGATAAAATGAAAACTAAACAAGCTACTTCAGAAAAAAGGTTGCTTAGGCTATATCAATGCTACAACTCGCATGCACAGATATATTCAATTTTCATCGTTTGAATTATTCCAAGGACGACTCAGCAAACAAAAAAATAATAATTTATTGGAAAGGAGTAGGATTTAAAATATCTTGAATCCCAATTTAAACTTATGGTTGAAATTAAGCAAAAATATTAGAGCATCTCATCATTATTTGTGTCTACTATTGGGGTTGGCCTTATGAAATCTCATTACCCATTCACCTCTATTAAGTGTCGCATGAAGTGTTGAACCTTTTTTTGCAAACATTTTTATTGCGCAGATTCCCAAATTACCTTGGGACTACCTTTTTTTTCCCCAAATTTCTCACCTTAACTTTATCTACGGGTCGAATTGATGTATCACCTAATTTTCATTATATATGGTCACACAACCTAATATTTTTTTTTCACTATTTCATATTGCTCCAAACATCCCTCTAATAAAATCGTTTTCAATCTATCATTTCTAATGTTTCCACACAAACATCTTAGGATTCATTGCTACCTAACTTACATATCAAGCATTTTCATTTATAACTGACATATATCTCAATCAGTTATTTATTTCCCAGCACTACAACTGATACACGACAATTGGCTTGATCATAACTTTATAAAATTTATTTTTTAAATCTTAATGATATGCTCTTCTTAGATAGTACACACGAGGCATTTTCTCATTTTAACCAGCGACCTTTAAATATGGAAATAATTTCATCATCTATACCAACACTCTTTAACATAACTTCTCTATTTTAAAAATATTAGAGCATCAAGTATGAATATTTTCATTCATAGAGAATAAGAAAACAAGTTCAAAAGAGACTTTACTATATGCTTCCAGCAGTGCATTACAGCAGGATGCAGGAACCGGAGATGAGGGTAGCTCCCGAAGAACATGCTGCAGAGCAACATTCCAAAATGTTCAGTACTAAAAAAAAGTGGTTAAAAATGAGTTATGACTAGCAAATTTAATTTATTCTTATTCTAATTAGAGCTAAGTGACAAAATGTAGAAGTTATACTTTAACACAATCACCAATGACATGTGCATCTTCATCTGCAGTAAACTCTGTCCTCCCTGATAGGAAAACAACCATCAGATCAAAAAAGCATGTTGTGAATAACATGTAATAGCAATTGAGCCAATAAACTCATATTATCTTTAGTTAAATATATAGTGAGAGAAGTCAAAAATGTTCAACTGACCCTGCTCATATTCTTGAACTCTACACTCAACCTCCTCAACATCAGCAGACTGCCGCAAAATCCCTTCTACTTTGGTTCCTACAGATTATGTACAAAGTTGACTACTTAGCTACGAAATAACAAGATCAAATCAAGTATTGATGGCAATAGGGAAAAAGGAAGAAAAATAGAAGAAGAGATCAATATAAAGTTAAAACATGATTTGAGTGGATAGTTACAAATAATCCAATGCATTCTTTTAGCAATCATTAAAAGTCGAATCAAAAATAAAAATACTGCACAAGGTGAACAAAGCAACATGAGCGAAAAAGATGATCGATCAGGGAGAGTTAAAATATTAAAAACAGGGACGCGTCATGATATCAAATGTTTAGTAAGTGCATGAGGAAACCACTGTGCCTGGATGTTAGGAAATCACAAAATGACTTCTTACACATAATAGATAAAACTGCCCCGCTCTATATGTTTCTCGCTTGTTGTTCTTATTAGATAACTTATTACACAAATTGTGCAAAATCTACCAGCTGATCAATTATTGCATCACTCAAAAACAATGACTAACTAAAAATAGGCATGATACTAATGCATTCAATAGCATATTTTGCAATTATAAGTTACCGTGATTCTCTAAAAATTGTAGAGCTTTTTCTAGAAAGGAAGGTCCCCCGTCTATGTCTTCTAGTGCAAGTAAAATAGGTCTCCCAACAACCAATGATTTTATTGGCCGCTTATCTCTCCCTGTGCAAATAAAAAGTAGAGAAGAAGATATTGATGTAGTAATCTGTTGGGACAGTAGCAAATAAAAATAAGTTAACATATAAACTGACAATAGCAAGATATTAAAGTTGAATTAACACATACAATGTTGAATGGATCCTTCAAACGCATCAGTATTATCATTACGAAATATTCCATTGTTCCCCATAACAAGGGCGGCATTTGGAGCTTGTGCCAGAGCTTGTTCCAAAGCAGTTTTCCAATCAAATAAATCCTCCATTGTCTCTGCCTAGTGCCACAATAAAACATATTACGATATATTGCTGGTTCTAAAACAAAATAATGAGCTGATCTAAAATGCTAAAAGTACAACAAAGAATGATATACAATGAGTATCTATATAAAACATAAATGTAGCGATCAGCATATCAAACACCTTAAGGGTAAATGCTCTTCCATCACGACCATCAGGAAATAAGACGGTCAACAATTTCTTGTCTTCCCTCACAACCACACTGCAAATAGGCATTCAGCAGGTATTTCATAACTTCTTTTTTCCTACAAGTGATAATGCCAAGCATAAGCATAATGTGCATACCTTCCAGAATTATTCAGGTCTATACCGCCAAGGGTGATATTAACCTCACCTACTCTCTGAGGCAATGCACTCTGCAAGGAACCAAAAAGCAATAATAAGTACATCTGCTAAATGGCTTGAACTGAACAAGAACTTTCTCTCTTCTTTGACATCATCATTTAAGTATTAAGAACTCAAACACGAAATATTTAAAAGGTTTATGCAAGATTTATTTCCCAAGCTTTTGTAAAATACTTGCTTAGAACAAGCTATATGCTTCCTTGTATGTTATTAAAGAATTCATAGCTGAGCTACTTTTGAATTTATGACCAAATATATGAAGTGCTACAGCAAAAAATAAAAATAAAAATAAAAACTTCTAAGCCATTGAAGTGGGACAACCAAGTCATACGTATCAATGAGACAGCTCTTAAACATGCTACAAGAAACACTGTCACCACATATACAATGATCATTAATTCTATTTCCTTGCAAGTGTTCCTACAGAAATTTTAATGGCCAACATTGCATTGGGTATCACATCAGAATGAAGTTAAACAGAGGCTACTACAATACATGATAATGAAACAAAATACCAGGCATGGAACTTAGCAGATGAAATCAAATAAACAGAGATATGGCTAGAAGAATACTGACAGGGTCACTTTTGAAGAAAACTAGAGAACTTCGTGTAAGGATAAACCAACGCTTCTTCCAAGATTTCCAACCAATTCCTGCATATGGTAAACAATGATGGTTTAAGACTAGTACTAAAAAAAAAAGACATTAACCATACTAAATGGGTCACTTCAGTAAGCAAAGAATAAACTTTCTAGTTGGAACTAAGGGTATAATAGAACAAGAAAATATTCTAAGTTCACTGCTTAGCTGTGCTGTGCTATATAAAACAAGAGGACATAAAACTTTAAAGTGAACTTATTTATTTTTTTTAGTTTTTATAACTGAACTTGTGTATAGCAACAACAAGCAACAAACTGTAAACAGAACTCATTGAAGGCATGTGGTTTAGGAAAAGGGACAAATTTATGATATTTTACCTGGGGTTGTGTGACTGCTCGGCTATAAAACAAGACAGAATTAATTCAAGTTGGCAGAAAGAGGGACCAAAGCAGTATTAAACCTACGAGACCAGTTTAAAATAGTAACATGTCGGCATGGAGTCCAATCCTAGACTAAGCATTTAAATTCTAGAGTGATGTTGCAGTAAGGATTTATGGATTTTTCATTCTTCTGTTCCCAACTTCTGAATGGTATTTTTAGGTGAATGGGTCAAGCTATGCCTCCTTGGTTGGAGTGCATTGAAATTTTGGCAGGAGATCGGTTTGTACATAGAGCAGGCTTTAGTAAGTACTGATAAACCGTTTTTTCTTTATATATGCTTCCATCTTGAGCTTAGAGAAGTTTTCATAAATAGCGCTTTTCTTAGGATTAATTTGTGATTTAATATGCTAGATAATGAATTGATAATAGCAAAATTTCATTGATTTCATCTAATGATTAGGGAAAATTTGAAGGTTTTACTATACAAACTTGATTGAAGTTGTTATTCCTCGGAGACAAACTCAAAAGTATGATTCAATCAAGATTGCCAAAGTACAAGATTTCAAGAATAAGTGCTAAAAGTTTAAAGGCCTACGAATCACTGCATTGCTAGGGTAGGCTTAAAAAATGTCATTTGCTAAAAGAAATTATGAACCAAACTAAGACAATTTAAACCATTTTAAATATAGGTATGCTACTCTACATCAATTAACATTTATATTTATTTAATTATAACAATCAGCCCATCTTCCCTAGGTTTCATAGCATGCATGTTTAAGCATGCTCTGACATGTACCCATGAATTGCTTGTGGGCAAAACACCAGATTGCAATTAGGTGATGCATGTCCATATCCAAAGCAATGCATGCCCATTTGCCAAGCCACATGCGACCAATGACCCACACAGCAATGAGTAGTTGCGTTAACAAAAAGTTAGGTATTTACGCCTTCTGGGAAGCCAAGTAATGGGGACTTTTGTCCACTTCCTCCACCCTTTCCGATACAAGAGGTCCAATTTCCGAAAGCAAAGGGTGCTTTATTATTATATCCATAGGAATGATTTATGCATTCATGCTTCAGCTTTTGTTGATGCATTTGTCAAATCTCATCTCCTCTTAATCCAAGTTTTTTAAGTTGTAATTTTCCAGCAGTCTTTTAGAGGATTTAGTGTTTCCTTTTATGTTTCACTAAAGCCTTGTACTCAACAAAATCTAGGAAGGATTTGGAATGACGCCCCTACTAAAAACAAGGAATGGATTATCATAGCCTTAAGAATAAAAAAGAACAGTTCTACTTGCTGAGTGTAGGAAAGTAAGGATCATACTAGGTTTTCTGCTAATATTGGCAAAGGACATAGGATGAATTTCCCAAGGGAGATGAGATTTAGGCAGTTGGTTTCAAACCATATAAAAAACATAACTTGCATGGTCACTACCTCTTACATGTATTTACATTATTATGTTTTGCATTCAAGTATATGGATACGATTTGGCATGATTTTCCACATAAATTAGGGCAAACATATTTTATTGTAGAAACATGAAACATTCAATACGAATACAAAGATAAACACCCAATTCGACAGGTAGCCAATCTCTATTAAATCCTATAATTCGAGAGGCAAGAAATCTCTCCTAAACCCTAAACCTAAGACTCCAAACACAATTTCATGCATCCCCCTAACTCAAGACAAAAGACAAAATTGCCCTTAGGTGCACAAAAGACAAAATTGCCTTTAAGCTATGCAACGTCGTAACAGTACTCCACTTCCAAAAGACATTATCCTCAAGGTGGGGTTTTCCACCACCAAAGTCGTCTCTGTTTATTCATCATCCACCTCCTTATCACACACTATGAAAACATATAATGTTTGATCCTTTAAATGATGTCCTTGAAAGGTTTGCATGTGGGCCAAGAGGGCAAGCAAAATTACGCCCCTTGAGCATTACAAGTACGGACTCTATCAAACACTAAAAAAGAAAAAAGAGCATGTGACTCATGCACATGTGAAAGTAAAAAGCTATGATTCAAGGCTCACTGCGCACAAAAATGAGTAGCCTTATTACAAGAATGAGGGAAAAAATGAAACTAAACAGGTGGAAACTCCAAAAAGAAAGCTATGTTAGGGCTATCAGGTGGATGTTAGTTCCATCCATGATGATCCATACTAAATCTAAGGAAATTAATGTTCTTTTTATTATCTCCTTCAATAATGAGGCCTCGAACTTCAAACATCCAAGGTTGAATTAAGCTTTTTATAGAAAGTGTCTCCTCAAGCTTCGCCATAGTACTATCCAAGTGTTTCCATTTTCTTCCTAATGCTGCTAAGTAGCGACCCATATCATCTCGGACGACCCCACCAATTCCCTCCACATATGAAGAAAAAAATGACTCGTCAACGTTCACCTTGAAACGATGTCCTGTGGCAAACTTCTCATCAAACCAAAAACATAATCTCTTGGTTTTCTTCTCCTACATCTCTGGCTTTGTAAGTTTTTTGAGTGTTGCTCCCAGACATGACCCGTGATTCTTGTCCTAAAAGCCTCTCTCTGAACTTCAATTATTTAAGTTTTTAGTATTGTCATGGTCGCAATTTCTTCAGTAAGGCGCTCCACCTATGTTGCTCATATTAGTTTGTTCCAGTGCATGCTGATTTTCAACCAAGTATGATCATTTCATAATTAATTTCTTCCAAGCCTCATAGTATTAGCAGTCAAATTGTTGCACGTATGTTGAGCTTAGACCCTTCATGATGCTTCCCTCCAATACTATTTTAGAAATTCCACCAAGACATCTAGACAAGAGCTCGAATCTCTCCTTATACTCCAAGACAGTCAATTCTTGAGTCAATGAAATGAATTATTCATGCAAGTCTTCTTCCCAAATGGCTCGAAAACGTTCCAACAAGCAATCATTAAATTCCTCTCACAAGCGAATCGGGTATCTAGCCTCCCTCCACTATAAACATGATAAGCTTTCCCCTCCAAACATAACCCTGCCGTCATGAGCTTCACCTCTTCATTAAGCTCATTCACCGTAGAATATCGCTTCACCTGGTACACCCACTCATGTGCATCTTCCCCCTCGAAGATCGGCATTTTCAACTTCCTAACCCTAACATCTCTTGCCCCAACTTCTTCTACTCCGTTGTTTTTTATATCAGAGGATAAAGTCCAAACCACAAAAGAAACACCAATATTATTATTAAATTTGAAATCGAATACGAAGACTCTTCAAAATATGAAATAAACAACAAAAAACCACAAAGACAAAACCAAGGTTAACCCAGTAGATTTAGAGGCTTGGAACTATAAGTGTGAATGTGGGAGGGGCGGTAGGGGTTGGAAGGTGAAGTAGAGGACGGAGGCAGCAGGTTAAGGTAGCGAGAAGGTTTTTTGGGCGACTGGGGGGTAGGTTGGAAGGTGGGGTAGCAAGCTGGGAAGGAGGGGCAGCAGCGGGCAAGACTCGTCAGCACTTTCGGAAGATGGACAGCAAGCGGGGAAGCGCTGGCAACGATGGGAAAGGCCTGCATAGTAAGTTAGACTATTGAAAATGGGTCGGCTGAGTGCTAGGAGTTCTGCACAGGTGGACAGCAAGATTGGGTTGTTCAAGAAGGGCGGTTGAGTGTTGGGATGGAGTATAGGGAGTTGCGGCCTTGCTGGGAGAAGGCTGGCAGCAGATTGGAGGGAGTACAGCAGCCGTCGATTATTTGGGGAAGAGGTGCGATGGCCTGTTGAATGGCAGAGAAATGAGTGAACAGCAACAGGAAGGGTGGAAGAATAGATAAATATCTCGTCAGAATCAAGCTACAGTCGGAGCACCAGCCGGACCCGTGAAGACGATCACCACCTCGGACAAGGGACAGCCGAAGCACCACCTTGACGTCAGATACAGCCCTCGAAGGAGAAAATATCAAGGCTAAAACCTAATTTTAGATATAAAAAACAAAATTCCTAACTCTAAGTATGTCACCTTCTATTTATATAGAAGCTTGACCAATTTTAGAAAAGATGACATTTTGGAAAAACTTTCAAAATAAGAAAGGACAATAAAAAGGATTTTAGATTTTTGAAAGACTATTAAAATAAGTCCGGAGAACAAAAAAGACTTCAAATTTTACAAAAGGCTTTTAAAAAAAAATAAGGAGAATAAAAAGAGATTTAAAATTTTAGGAAAGGGTTTCAAAATAAGGAAGGATAATAAAATTAGAATTTCATGTTTGAGGAAAGGATTTAAAATAGGAACGTACTTTGGAAGGAAAGGTGACGGGGAGAGAAAGGAAAGGCGAGGAAGGAAAAGGGAGGAAGGAAAAGAAAGTGGGAGAAAGGAGGAAAGGAAGGAAAAAAGGGAGAAAGGAGGAAAGGAAGGAAAAAAGGGAGGAAGCGGCGGCCCCCTTTCCCATGAGGACCGGTCGGTCCTCCCCCGAGCCCAGCGTCATTTTTCCCCATGCCTTGAAGGTAAAACTCCCTCCTTGGATATAGCCATATCTCATCCTTACTTCTCTCATTTCTTCGTGCTCCTACATACCCCTTCCATAATCTCTTCTCTATGCTTAGGCCCAATCGCCTCCATCAAAAATCTCTAATCCATCCGCAATCAGAGCTCTGGGAGGAGGTTCTTAATGTCGATTTCCTCTTCGTGTTTTCGTTTGATATCTTTCCCTTCAAATTTAGCTAAGAATTCTCCGATCAACCCTTGGTTAAGGTTTTCAAACTGAACAACAGGCAAGATCTTGGATTTCAACTCGATAAGTTTCCTCATCATCTCCTACAAGCGCTAGAATCAACCCTCAATTCGGTTTTTGAAGCAAGAAAACTTATTGTCTATTGAGAAAAACCTATGGTAGAGAACCTTTTCTCTATTCCGAATTTTAATGGACTCATCTCCTCCAATTCCTTTAAATCTTCAAGTTTTTTTGTTACCTCTTGCAATATAATTTTTTTTTTTTTTTACCGTGGAGGCAAAACCTTAATACTCTGAAATCCAGTCGTCGCTTCCCAGCTAGTTTGAATCACGACTGCTTCATGAGGTCACGCAGGCTACTGTAGGGCCTCGATCCCGCCTTCCAAGCTAGCTCTTATCTCGACTGTATCCCTCTATGCCCGTCGGACTAGGTCACAAAGGCGGTTCTTATGTGTCGTTATCCCGTCAGCCTTCCTTGTACCCCGCAATCTTACACAGCAATCTGGTTGTTGCTTCCCCTGGGTCGCAAGTCGAATCTCTATTGTCTCCGGCTTTCCAGCTAGATCAAAGGTATGATTCGTCTATTTCCCGGGTTGAGGCTCTAATACCACTTGATACAATTTTTCATAGAAATTGAGACACATATTTTATTGCAAGAACATCAAACATTCAACATAAATACAAACATAATTACAACAATTCGAAAGACGGGCGATCTCTCCAAATTCTCTAATTCTAGAGGTAGAAAATCTCTCCAAAACCCTACATCTAAGACTCCATAAACAATCTCATGCATTCCCCTAACCCTAAACATATTAGCAATGTTTATACTAATAATAATAAATGACAAGACTAAATTTCCCTTGGGCTGGGCACCAGCGTAACATGTACTTTGGTGATTGTGTGCAAAAAATACTAGAGTAGTTTAGTGAATCTACATACTGTGCTTTAACTTTAACCACTTTTTAGTGAAGCAATGTATCATTCATCATCACTAAATTCATGCAATGTTCACTTGTTAGCTTATCCATTGTGCATTGAGAATTAGAAGTCCATAACAAAAAACTCAGGGTGATAAAATGTAAGAGCTCTTAATTTTCTGCTTAAAATCCTTACGTAGATCTTTACGGCACACATGTTTTATAATACATGTTTGCAAAAAGGCAATCTATCAAACAACCCCACTTTTTAAAAATATTAAATTTGATTTTTGGAAAAGTTTAATAAGCACTAGTTGCGATCTATAAACTTTAGAATGTGGCACATGATGTTGAATTGATATTTCCCGCCTACCAAACTGATCAATAGTGTTGGTATTGAGTAGCCCTTTAAGGAAAAGATTGGTTCAAATCAGCATGGATTAACTCATTACCATTAATGCATGGTACAAATGAAGTAAAAAATTCTCATATCAATATGCTCGTGTATAATTATAAATTACTTTTTTATAAACTCCAATGAAAGCATATCTGTTATATTTTAAAGAATTACTAAAATGTCAATGCTCCTGGTGCACATGGAAAAACATGCACCGAGATCTAGTAACAAATTACTTGACAGACTATTCTTGACAGACTATTTAAGGAGTGAGATCCCAAGGCCGGCTCGACATCAAAGGCTAATAATTTGTGTCTTCACTTGTTGCATATAAACAAAGTTAA